>JALGBA010000972.1:477500-710000 GCA_023970755.1 Azemiops feae
TCTCCTTCATTGTGGGGTCTTGGTGAAGCACCCCCTATGGCTTGTTTGTTGGGCTATAAACACTTCAGGTTTAAAAGAGGGGCTTTACAATGTGCTTATTATTATTATTGTTATGTAAATTACCTTAAAACAGGGAACACCAATCTTATTTAATGTTTAGGATGGGAATGTGGGACACAGTGGAGAGAAGGGGTTTTAGGAATGCGGGATCTTTGCATCTGGTTTAGGGATGGCTGCCAACTATGGGAGGACCTAATTTTAATTTGTGACGTCCAAAGTCTGTGTTTGTGTGTGTGTGTGTGTGTGTGTGACGGATGTGTTGCAGTTGTCCTTACATTGAAAGTCATGTTGTAGGAGATGACTAGGCTGAGCCCGAGGGAGGAATCAAATGTGTCATCAGTCTCGAGTCCCTTTGCGCCTGTAAGTCCAGCCCGCCTTGAATTCCATTGACTCTTACCTATCGCCAATTTCCCTGGACCGTTAGTAGTTCAGATTTTTGTAGAAAAGGTTAGCATATAACAAACCTGTAGCCGTTTGAACTGGCTTTCAGGCAACGTAAGATTATGCCATTATAGATAGTCCTTTGACTTAAGACCGCAGTAGATACTGGATTTCTGGTTGCAAGTTGATTATGGTTGTAAGTTGAAGCACCCATGTGATCAGGCCTATCTTTAGGACATTGTTCATTGTTATGAATCAGACCTACTTTTAGGGCCATGCAAAGTTTAGAGGCTGGGTGCATTCACATTATCATTCTAAATCCAGGTCCATTTTAACCATTGAGTGGTTGAATAAACCACGGTGACTTTGTTCATGCATAGCACTAAATCATAATGGGTGCGTTTAGCCAGGATTGCTTGTTTTCTTTTGTTATTATTATTTAGTCCCTCTATGGAGGTACCAAGTTCTGGTCATTACAAGCAGCAGGAATCATAAAATCGGAGGGTTTGGAAGTATTTTAGCCCAATCCCTGCACAAGGCAGGAGTCCTTATTCCATCCCAAACTAATGGTTGTCCAATCTTTTCTTGAAAACCTCCAGAGATGGAGCACCCACAACTCCAGGTGGCAAGTGTTCCACTGCTTCGTAATTCTCACCATCAGGAATTTTTTTTTCTCATTCCAGGCTGGATCTCCCTCTGATGAGCTTCCGCCCAGTGCTTCTTGTCCTGCCCTCAGGTGCTGTGAAGAATAAATTGACTCACTCTTCCCTGTGGTGGTCTGTCAAGTATTGGAAGATGGGTCTCCCCTAAGCCTTCTCTTTGTTAGGCTAAACCAGGGGTCTTCAAACCTGGCCCTTTTAGGACTTGTGGACTTCAACTCCCAGAATTCCTCAGCCAGGCACTGCCTGGCTGAGGAATTCTGGGAGTTGAAGTCCACAAGTCCTAAAAGGGCCAAGTTTGAAGACCCCTGGTTTAGGCACTCTGAAGGGTTAGAGAAGGATGGTCCAAAAATCCATACTAGGTGCTTCCCGTGTTATCTTTATAACTGGAGTACTGGAGAGGAGCAAATTGGAAAGACGTGTCAGATATTTGGAAGAGCCATTACTAAACGTTGCATTTTCCTTCCCTTCTCCCTCATCTTACAAATGGTGCCAGTGGCTCTCGCCTCGCTTGTTAAACGTGGCCAGCGGTAATTTGCGTTTTATTTTGTAATCTGTGTATAGAACATGCTGGCTGAGCCTATTGTGGAATATTTTGCTGGCTGAAGAGACCAAAATGGTTAGCACCGGGCAGCGTTTCATCAAACGCCGTTCCAAAACCGAACTCAATATTGCAAACGCAGGATTCATTAAGTCAATTGGGCTGGCATAAATGGGGGGGAAAAAAATGTCAGTTGCTTCTTTTGTATCATAAGAGGTCAGGCAAACAGGATAGGATGCCTGATCAAAATACTACATGGATTCATGGCTTGTTTTGGGGAATCTTGGGGGAGATGCCAGGTTTTCTGCAAGATTTTCCCCTCCCCCCTCAGATAAAACCGATAGCCTCACTTCCTTACATTGTGATGGGAAATCTGTATGGACAATGTGCTTCCGGTGGGAGTTTTATTTGGAATCCATTTTAAACAGAATTTTGATCCACCCCAAAGACAAATACCAGTGAAGCTTTTGAGACTTCAGTGCTTCTACATTTCTCTTACGTAAATGGTTTTTTTTCCCCCCTCCTGTTTTCAATTTTACTTGATACAAGAGTGTTTTTATAACAACGTCGGCAGTTACTTTATATGAACAATTTCATTTTTAAATCTCTCTTGAGAGGTGCTTAACGTGCTCAAGCCCACTTTCCAAAGAACACATCAACTTAGGAAGTCAAATATGTTTCTACCCACTTTTTTTTTTAAAAAGACAACTGCATTTTCCAGAGTATATTTAAATACCATGCATATGCAAGTATAAGTATGGTTACTTGCTTGTTGTTAGACACAATTGCTTTCCTTTGTTCAAAAGCAAGCACAATTTATTTATTTATTTATTCAGATTTGTTAGCTGTCCAATTCCAACGGACTGTGTATTTTTTAAGCCAGCTTCTAACTATATTATCCACATTTTTATTAGTACCTGCCAGTTATTAAAGCAGTAAATAGATTTGCTGCAAATAGGGCAGCTGAGTGAATATATTGTTATGTTTACTTTATTCCTCTGATATATTTTTTTTCATCAGTATGCCAGTAATTTAGACAAAGTTGTTTTTTGGTATTTATCATCCAGGATACGTTAGATCTATGCAAATGAATGCATTGTTGACAAATGCTGCAAGCTATTGAGAAATGCGTGTAAAAAATGTCTGTAATACTTATTAATTTAATGGGTTTGGCTTTAATTTGAAAATGCTTCTGCCTCGCTGTTAGCCTTCTGAATTGGCTTTTGTCCAGCAAATGTTTTCTGTAATCATGAAACATGCTAATTTAATCTATTTGCACCTGAAACCAATTTTGGAATTAGCACCTGTTAAGCGTTGCCTGAGGTTGTTCAGCAAACAACACAAAATGCAACTAATTTGCTTTTTAATGAGCAAATAATAGTATGCTATTATTTTAATCCATTTTACATCAGTCAAGGTTTGTGGTTAAGGATGTACTTCCAATGATATGTGTAACTACAGAGGCATAGCTTAATGATGTAGTAGTTTGTTATGTGTGAAAACAAGAACATGTAAACAGCTGGCACTGGGTGAATTCTTCTATTCAAAAGAGGGGGTGTTTTTGCACAGTACAGTAACTATTAGTACTGTTAAATGCCTGTTGTGATACCTAGTGCCAATATTTAAATCCAGTCATAACCAGTTTAAATAAAGCAGATAAAAACATTCAGATATGAAGCTGATCATCTAGCCAAAAGAGGTTTGAGGTAACCATAGGTAACCATTCCTTTTTGTAATACATATTTACTTACAATGCTTAGAATCTACCCAGTCCCTCAGGACCCTGGGAAACGGAGGTAGTTCTCGACTTACAACTGTTCATTTAGTGGCCGTTCAAAGTTACAACAGCACTGAAAAAGTGACTTGTGACCGTTTTTCACACTTGTGACCCTTGCAGCATCCATAGGGACATGTGATCAGAATTCAGCCGCTTGGCAACTGACTCACATTTATGACGGTTGCAGTGTCCCAGATGTTGCGATTACAGTTCCAATCTCTAATAACTGACATGTGCAATTAAAACATACTGTGTGGAGGCGAGTTAAATTGTGTTGCTTTCTGCTGCACCCCAGGGGTACCCTAGGGCAGGGCTTTTCAACCTTTTTACCGATTGTACCACTTTTAGGATATAATAATAATAATAATAATAATAATAATAATAATAATAAAGTTGGAAGGGACCTTGGAGGTCATCGAGTCCAACCCCCTGCTCAGGCAGGAAACCCTATACCATTTCAGACAAATGGCTGTCCAGTCTCTTCTTAAAAACTTCCAGTGTTGTAGCATTCCCGCTTCTGGAGGCAGGAGGTTGTTTCCACTGGTTAATTGTTCTAACTGTCAGGGAAGTTTCTCTCCTCAGTCCAGTTCTTCTATTCCTTTACTAGTTTCCATCCCTTTACTTCCTTGTCCTGCCCTCTGCGGCCTTGGAAAATAGCTTCACTCCCTCTTCTTTGTGGCAGCCCCTGAGATATTGGAACACTGCTATCATGTCCCCCCTCGTCCTTCTCTTCATTAAACTAGACATACCCAATTCCAGCAGTTGTTCCTTATATGCTTTAGCCTCCAGTCCCCTAATCATCTTTGTTGCTCTTCTCTGTACTCTTTCTAGAGTCTCAACAGCTTTTTTACATCGTGGTGACCAAAACTGGATGCAGTATTCCAAGTGTGGCCTTACCAAGGCATTGTAAAGTGGTATTAATACTTCACTTGATCTTGATTCTATCCCTCTGTTAATGCAGCCTAGCACTGTGTTGGCCTTTTTGGCAGCTGCAGCACACTGCTGACTCATATTTAAGTGATTGTCCACTAGGACTCCGAGGTCCCTCTCACAGTTACTGCTATTGAGCAAGGTACCCCCTATACTATACCTGTACATTTGGTTTTTCTTGCCTAAATGTAGAAACCTTACTTTTTTCACCATTGAATTTCATTTTGTTAGATAGCGCCCAATCTTCAAGTCTGTCCAGGTCCTCCTGTATCTTAAGCCTGTCTTCTGGAGTGTTGGCTATTCCTGCCAGCTGGGTGTCATCCGCAAATTTGATGAGTTCCCCATCTATCCCCTCGTCCAAATCGTTGATGAAGATGTTGAAGAGCACTGGCCCCAGGACAGAGCCCTGGGGCACCCCACTGCACACTTCCCTCCATGTAGATGCGGTTCCATTGAGGACCACACGCTGAGTACGGCCGGTCAGCCAGCTACGAATCCATCTGGTGGTGATGCTGTCTAACCCACATTTTTCTATTTTATCAAGTAGTAGGTTGTGATCTACTTTATCAAATGCCTTACTGAAGTCCAAGTAAATTATATCCACCGCATTCCTCTGATCCACTAATTTTGTCACTTGGTCAAAGAATGCAATAAGGTTTGTCTGGCATGTCTGTTTTTTTGACAACCAATGTTAGTCTTTTAGTAGTGATTTTGTTTGGCCTCTAGGTGTTCCGCTGATTCGTTGTGTGATTATCTTTTCCAGAATCTTCCCAGGGTATTGAGGTCAGGCTGATAGGTCCCTGTAATTTTCCTGGGTCCATTTTTTTTCCCTTTTTGAAGATGGGAACTACATCAGCTCTTTTCCAGTCCCTCCGGTAAATTCCCATTGCTCCAGGATCTTTGAAAATATAGTTTCAATGGTTCTGAGATCAAATCTGCCAGTTCTTGAGAACCCTGGGGTGTAATCCATCTGGTCCTGGTGAATTTGACTCGTCTAGGCTGGACAGGTGCTCACTTACCATTTTCTTGCCTATCTTAACTTGTGTTTCTATTCTGTTTTTTATGGCACTATTTTTGATAGGTTGGTCTGCTTTTTCCCTTTGTGTAAAGACAGATGCGAAAAATGAGTTAAATAGTTCTGCTTTCTCCCTGTTGCTTGTCACCTTCTTGCCACTTTCACCCACTAATGGACCAATCGTTTCCTTCACTTGTTTCTTGTTTTTTACATGTTGAAAGAAGCTTTTTTTGTTATTTTTGACTTTGTTCGCAAGCCTTAGTTCATTATATCTTAGCTTTCCTCACTTCATCTTTGCCGTCTCGGCTATTTGCTGATCTTCTGTCTTAGTTTATGTCCCCTCTTTCCACTTTCTATATTGTCCCTTTTATCTTTCATTTATCAGAGAGTTCTTTATGCAGCCATGCTGGTTTCCTTTGAGGAGCTGTAAATTTTTTCCTCTTTGTTTTATTGTGCTAGACTGGCTTTTATTATCTCACTTTTTCATAATTTCCCAAGCTTCTTGTTTTTTCCCCTTGAGGATTCTCAATCCATGGAATCCTTCCCAAACCCTCTCTAAGTTTATTGAAATAGCTCTTCTTAAAGTCAAGACTCTAGTTTGACTGTGTTCTATTGCTTGTGCTTCCATAATGTTGAATTCCAATATTGCATGATCACTTCCTCCCAAGGTTCCTGTGGCTTCAACACCTTCTATCATTTCATCCCTGTTAGTGAGAATTAGATCCAAAATGGCTAATCCCCTAGTTCCCTTCTCTACTTTTTGGGAGACAAAGTTGTCTGCTAGGTTTGCAAGGAATTGTTTGATCTTCCACTTGGTGCAGAGTTTGTCTCCCAGTTGATGTCAGGGTAGTTAAAGTCCCCCATTACTATTGTGATGTGCTTCCTACATACCTTAGTTAGCTGACTAGCAAAAAGTTCATCTATTTCCTCTGTTTGGTTGGGTGGCCTGTAGTATACACCTATGGCAATGTTCGAGTACCACCTAGCAAGGGGTCAAAAACTTGGTGACAAAAAAAACCCTGTTCAAAGTTGCAATTGCACTGAAATGACTTATGACCATTTTTCACACTTATGACCATTGCAGCAACAGGATCATGTGATTTATATTTGGATGCTTGGCAACTGATTCATATTTATGATGGTCACAGTGTCCCAGGGTCATGTGATCCCCTTCTGCAACCTTTTGACAAGCAAAGTCAATGGCAGAGCTGCTGGTGGCCAAGTGCTAAGGCGGGACTTCCTTCCTCCCTCCCTTCCCTGCCTCCCTCTCCCTTTTTCTCATTCCCATCTCCTTCTGAAGGAAGAATTTGAACCCCCCCCCCATATTTTCCCTCTTCCATATATTGATCAAACAAGGAAAGGCCTCCAGAGACAGAAAAGACAAGCTGCTGAGTGAACTAGCTTAAAAAGGCACTTCCCCTTTAAGAATTAGCTACTGGCTAGAAAGGAAAGTAAGGAGCCCAGCTGGCACTTAAGGAAGAAAAAAAAATGTAAGTACTGGCTGCCAGCTAAGGCAGCCTCTCCAAATGGCTCCATTCATAAGTAAAATCTGCAGCTCCAGAGGACTCTCTCACTGTAAGTCTTTGCCTGTGCTGGCTCTTTCCCTTCCCCACTACACTTGGCTAGGCAGGGCTGCGTACCGCCTGCCACTCATTAATGTACCACAAGTGGTACGCGTACCACAGGTTGAAAAGCCCTGCCCTAGGGAACGGGCCTGTTTTATGCCTCCCAAAGCATTGTAGATGAGGTTGATACTCAAGTAGATTAGCGAGAGACATTTTAAAAAGTTTCTCGCCTTCTATTAAGGGGAAACCATTGTTTTCCTCATCTCTGTTGTCTCTTAGCTTTGAAACAAGGACTGGTCCTAATTCTGCTCCACATCTATACTCCACGTCCTCTTAATGCCAAACACGTTATCCTGTTTGTACCATTGGGAAATGATGTAGAGGGCTTAGCTGAAAGGCACGACGTGTAGACATCTGTCTGCCACAAAGAATTGTGACACTTTCGTGCTTAAAGGATGCAGGGACTCGTCACGCAGATATCCTGAAACACATCTAACCAACCAAGAGTTATCTGCAGCTGCCAAAAATGCCAACACAGTGCTGGGCTGCATTAACAGAGGGATAGAATCAAGATCACGTGAAGTATTAATACCACTTTACAATGCCTTGGTAAGGCCACACTTGGAATACTGCATCCAGTTTTGGTCACCACGATGTAAAAAAGATGTTGAGACTCTAGAAAGAGTGCAGAGAAGATGATTAGGGGACTGGAGGCTAAAGCATATCAGGAACGTTTGCTGGAATTGGGTATGTCTAGTTTAATGAAGAGAAGGACGAGGGGGGACATGATAGCAGTCTTCCAGTATCTCAGGGGCTGCCCCAAAGAAGAGGGAGTCAAGCTATTCTCCAAGGCGCCTGAGGGCAGGACAAGAAGTAACGGATGGAAACTAGTCAAGGAGAGAAGCAACCTAGAACTGAGGAGAAACTTCCTGACCTCCAAGGTCCCTTCCAACTTTATTATTATTATTATTATTATTATTATTATTATTATTATTATTATTATTATTATTATTATTATTATTATTATTATTATTATTATTATTATTATTATCTCAAGCTCACCGAGAAATTTTTATACGGTGTCGATTAAAACACAACGTGGACCTCCTTCTTTCCCTTCCCTCCCCTTAGTTTTGAAAACCATACCCTTTAGATTATTAATAGTTTTTGCTCTTAGGAAACATATTTGCGAATTTGAGTTAGACATCCATCTGGTCCAATTTCTGAATTGTCATTTAAATTATATATTATGCAATAGAAACAGATGACTGGAGGCACTTGTGAGATGCAGTAGAGAGTTTAAAAAAAAAAATGAGCAGCAGAAATGGTTCTTTCCCGTTGAGCAGTTTTGCTGAATCGGGGTTTACGCTCCAAGCACAGCCTCCGTGGGACGGAGGGATTCCTCAGGAGCCACTACAAAGAGTTTATTGAATGTTGGTTCAATTTGGACATGGCTCCAGCTGTTCCAAGGTACAAATGAAATATGAATGATGATAAATGCTGCCGTTCAGCAGTCTCCTCAGGGTAGCAGATACCGGACTGGTCAGGGGAATCGGCTTCTGATGAAACATCTAACAGAAAAGATTAAATGTTTCACATCTGGATGAACAGAATGAAACGGAGGACCTAGAAGCATTTAAGATCTATTATCTCCAGCTCTCCCATTGGGCAGCAGGTAGCAGAGAACTGGAAGGCCGTGGATAGCACAGAGCTTGGTTTTGGGGTAGCATTAGCAATAATAGCAACAGCACTTAGACCAGGGGTAGGCAACCTTGGCTCTTTTATGACTCGTGGACTTCAACTCCCAGAATTCCTGAGCCAGCTGCGGGCTCAGGAATTCTGGGAGTTGAAGTCCACGAGTCATAAAAGAGCCAAGGTTGCCTACCCCTGACTGAGACATATACCGCTTCATAGTGCTTGATAGCACTCTCTAAGCGGTTTACAAATGTTAGCATATTGCCTCTGGGGCCTCGTTTTACGAAGCTCAGAAGGATGGAAGGCTGAGTCAACCTTGAGCTGGTCAGGATCAAACTCTTGGCAGTGAGCAGAGTCAGCCTGCAAAACTGGAAAGGAAGGGAAAGGAAAGGAAAGGAAGGAAGAAAGGAAGGAAGGAAGGAAGGAAGGAAGGAAGGAAGGAAGGAAGGACAATAGCAATAGCACTTAAACTTATATACCACTTCACAGTGCTTTACAGCCCTCTCTTAGCGCTTTATAGATTCAGCCTGTTGCCCCCAACAATCTGGGTCCTTATTTTACCGACCTGGGAAGGATGGAAGGCCGAGTCCACCTTGAGCCGGTCAGGATCGAACTCCTGACTGTGGGCAGACTCATCCTGCAATACTGCATTCTAACCACTGCGCCACCAGGGCTCTTTAGTAGCTTCCAATTTATCATCCGTTCTCAACTACCGACCCAGACAATTTCTGGACTATGGCCTGGGCGTTTGTGTGAATGCACCTGTCTTGTCATGTCCCTTAGCTGATAGCCGGTCTCTGTAAACAGAAGCTATTCTTCATCTTGCATATAGTGTCACTTCAGGTGGATTAACAAAGAACCGAGTTTCAAAGAATCACCGTGACTTTTTTTGAATGAAAGTACTTGCAAGAGATGAAAAAAAAATAAAATTGTATGGGCATTGTGTTGCTAATTAAAGCAGAGGCTTTACAAGCCCAGAGAATGACAGATTCTGTTTATTCATCTGTATAATACCAATTTGGGATAAAGTCCAATCTTTGTATTTATGTGAGTTGTAAGGTTTCCCACTGAATATCTCCCCCACCCCCCACCCCGATTCTGTTTCTCTCCCAAGAGCTGACGCAATTTTGCTTGCTCATCTTTTCTTCCCGGTTGAACTCTTAGCAGCTATTACCCACAGACACAATTAAGCAACAATGAGTTTTCTGAGTATAATTCTCCACTCTAGCTTGTCATTCCATCTATGTTAGTGTGCTGCTCCTGAAAATACAGGCAAGAGGTAGGTTTCTAGCTTTCCCTTTGCAGCATTTTAAAGAGTATCCAGGTACAAACATTCCTTTAGTGACTGTTTGAAGTTACAACGGAACGTATGACTGTTTTTCACACAACAAGGGACAGGAGTTCACCTTTGGCTATCCTGAAAGTAATTCCTTATTTTCAGGATAGCCAAAGGTGAACTCTTGTCCCTCAGATGCTGCAGAAACCTAGAACTCAGGAGAAATTTCCTGACAGTGAGAACAATTAGTCAGTGGAACCACTTGCCTCCAGAAGTTGTGGGTGCTCCAACGTTGGAAGTTTTTAACCACTTGTCTGAAAGGGTATAGGGTCTCCTGCCTGAGCAGGGGGTTGGACTAGAAGACCTCCAAGGTTCCTTCCAACTCTATTGTTGTTGTTGTTGTTATTATTATTATTAACCATTGCAGCATGCCCACTGTCACGTGATCAAAATTTGGATACTTGGCATAATTGGCATGTATTTATGAGAATCGCAGTGTCCCCGGGGATCACGTGATCCCCTTTTGCAAACCTCTGACAAGCCACATCAACGGGGAAGCCAGATTCACTTCACGACCGTGTTACTAACTGAAAAACCGCGGTGATTCACACAACAGCTGTGGCAAGAAAGGTCGTAAAACGGGGGCAAAACTCCTTTAACAACTGTCTTGCTTAGCGCCGGCATTGTTGGGCTCAATTGTGGTCGTAAGGCGAGGACTACCTATACGCCAACATCTGCCTTCTTGTTCCTTCTGCATTTCCCACGGGATCTGCATAGTCAGATAAAAGCATGAACCGCTCAAGTATCTGCTCTGAATAAAATGAAAAAGAAAAATGTTCACGCACAAGGAAGGCTACGCAAACAAGGTAGAAAACCCCAAGTGGTTTTTGACCTGAACTGTGAAGGCGATGGCCTTTTCTGAGTTTCTTCGTAATCACAGCCATCTCTGGAAAGAAAAAACATCAGAAAGCAGTTGAATATTTATTTTACCTTTAATGGCTAAAGATGATTGATCTCTGTGACGGGCTTAGCTATGCCTTTTGATGTGACTACATTATCCTCAAAGTTCAAAACCGTTCTGATAATGCTCGTTTGAGATTTCATGTCTACATTCCCTTTCTAGCAAGCGCCTCTCATTTTATTTCCATATTAAAGATTCAGGACTGGAGCTATTCCTATCAAATGAGCTAAGGTGGGGTTTTTCCCCCCCTCTCCCCTCTGATTTCAAAGTTGATTGATGTCACTTTGTTTAATCTAAAGCACTTTGCCCCGTCCTGAATTCTCCAGTTATTTTAGATGACCAACCCCTACTAACCTCTGCTATTGTCAAAGACTTGGGACCAGAACAGATCCAAATGGAGAAAAATGGAAAGTCTAATTACAAATTCCCGATAATTCAGTCTCTAATACAGGTAGTCCTCGACTTAACAAATTTCTCACTCAGCAACATCAATTTTGGGCTCCCTTGTGGCCGTCAGTTGAGTTCTGCTTGTAGTCTCTTTTGCAATAAATATTTGACAATAGTGATAATAACTCAGAAAATCTGCATAGCAAAGCTTAGCCTCCCCCCTTTTTTTGTTCAAAATGTTCTGTTATGATGAAGTGACTCAGTCTAGGGAATCAGTCAATTCTCTATGCCCCTTAATAATGGAAAGACCCCTCTGATCTCTTGTTGAACCCAACATTTTGGCATCTAATCCCTCTGGAGAACTTGGAATCATATGCCAATCTCTGCAGGTCTGTTTATTGAAGGATTTTGGACAACCGTGTCCAACCTTATCAAAGGGTGTCCAAATTGCTTTTCTTCCCTCCACTTTCAGAGTAACACAAAGTGGCAAAGTGGTTTTGAGAAGTTCCAGCTTTTAATTAACAGCATGACAGAAAGGGTGCCAATGAACGGATAGCATATTAGCTTGTAATTTTGTAATAATATACATTGCATCTTCCATAAAGGGAATAATTAAATCCTATGTTGGCTTCTTCGCTGTTGTTGATTATTGGCAGGGGGAGGGATCTTTTCAGTTAGATGAAAATTGCTCGTGTTTCCCACACTTCAGATTTGCATCTGATTCATTCACTGTGTGGCAGTTTGTTTCTGAAGCAAAGGCATAGAGCAAAAGTTTTTTATCCTTCTCACCTGCACTTGTTTATTAATAACAAGCAGCAATCCCAACAAGAGAGATCAAGAGTTATCTGGGGACTCAATAAAGCTGGAAGAGTATAAAAAAAATATTCTCTGCTTACTACACAGTTTTCAAAAACAAAGCTCTGTTTATCACATAAGCAAGTCTGGACCTCTTTGGGAATCTAATTTATAAATGAGATAAATTGAAAATTTCATGGATTTCAGGCAATTGACCTTGCATTTACAGGCCTGTAAGCAATGACTAGAGTCCAGATTCCCCAGTGAGTAGAAAAATACCTGGGACAGTCCTAAGAGACTAAGTAAAACCTTCCTTTTTTTTATTTTATTTTTTTAGTGTTACTGCATCTCATCCGTCTGCTAAGGTCTAAATGCCTGATGATGTATTACTAAATTCCTTCAGCCCTATCTTTGCCAGAATCCATAAATCAATGTGAAAAGGAAAATGAGATTATTAGAGTGTGATTCTAAGGTGACTTCTGCATAGATGTGATATAGATACCAGGTTTCATCTAAAGGTTTCTGAGCTCTTTCTTAGATGTGGAGATTACTTTGATCTCTCCATTATTGGAGATTGTCTGGACTACAGGGGGAATCCTGTCAGAGCATACAAACTACGGCCTCATTCCAGCAGAGCTTTTCCTGCTCACAACTCCTAGATTTGTCTGACTGCTGTTGCTGTCTGAGTCACATTTATCCACTGATGGATTTTATTATTTATCCACCTGAAATGCAGGCTGGTTTCTCCCCGCTAAAAATTATCTATAAAAATAAGAGAGTCATTTTAGATTTGCTGAGCATACGGTAATGGAGGCATAAAATATATTCTCTCCCCCCCCCCCTATCTTTTGGAAGGTTTGTCGAAAATTCAGGACCATCATCTGTTTTGGTAAATAGGATACAGTAATTACCATTTAGAATATATTGGTGTTAGCTATCTTGAGCCACTGCTGCTGCTGCTGCTTGAGCATCCTTAGGGGTGTGTGAGTTACAGTGTACTTTACAGCTCATAAATTTGAATACTATAAGTCATACTGTCTTTTTCACTTTGTGTATATGTTCTGAGGGCTTTGAATCTCAGCTGCAGCAGTGCCTGTTAAAAGAAGACTTTCAGATGAACTAATAAACCTTGGAGAAAGAAAATCCCGTTAAGAATAGTTCCAGAAAAGAGAGTCTTCTGTCTAGTGGTGGCACAGTGGTTAGAACAGGGTGGAAATCCAGATGAAAATGCATCTTTTGACTAATAATCAATGATCAATCAATAATTAACTAATAATCAATGACTCTCTAAAAGAAGGCAAATGACCAGCTGTCTGCAGGGAGTATAAATCCTCCCATTCCCCACCATCCAGTCAGAACTGAAGAAGCTTCTTGGATGAGAAGCGAAACGTCTTCAAGGAAAAACAAGAAAGTCCAGTTGCCTCGTGAAAAAGCATCTTTGGGGCATCGTTTGACTGCTCTCTTCCTCATTTTGCCCCTGTTTTTATAAGCCCTGAAATTTAAGAAACTTTAGGGTTCGTTCTAGAGATTTCCACAGATTTGGGATGCAGGTTCAAAGAATGAGTTTATTGTGCCTCTGCACTATTGAACAAAAGTTGGCCTTCCATTTGTGATGTAGCAAAAAGAGACAGTCGAGAACTTGATATGAGCAGCTGAATATCAGCTTTATAAACTGAGATATATATGAGCCCCTGGCAGCACTTCTGGTAGCTAATGTGTCCATTTTGGCTGTAGGCGTAAATATGTGGGAACATTGTTGGGGGAAAAAGGCACCTACCTACCTACATGATCAAATCTAAACATCAAATCTAAAATAAAAATCTCAAAAAAATGTGGGAACAATTATGCAAATTTGCATTGGGATCCTTGGTTACAATGAGGTTTTGCCTAGCATTGTATTTTAATTTTGTTTCAAACAAATGTTACTCTGCACTGCTTATTTAGCTCAACGGAAGCTATTTGCATAATATGTAAACACAAAGTTGAACGAATGTCTTTTTTGAATGGGCTCAAATAAATCTTGCAGAACATTGACCTGTTTTATATAAATCATGCTGTTTTATAAATCATGCTTTTCAGAATGTTCCGATCTGCTAATTTTTAGTTCTAAAAATACTTGAGTTTGATGATTTTCTTATAATCTTGCCTGAATAGATCTTTAATGCTGCTCATAAGCATTTATTCAGCAACCTGCAGCTGTTGAAATACCAGGAATGATAAGAAATACAATTTCTGGGAGACCAGGCTGGTGCTTCTGGTTTAGTTTACTGGCAATGATGGATTCCAGTTGAGAAGTTAACAGATATGGAAAGATCAAGATCATGGATCATCATACTTGAACGTAGACGTTCAAGATCTTACTTGCTTCCATTTCCTTGAGTTTGGAAAGATGGAAAACTGATGTCCATCTGTTTTTTCCCCCCAGTTCTTAACATATGTCTTAGGTCTGTCTACTTGAGACCTCACACTGCTTGCCAAACAAACAAGCTGATGTTGTATAAAAGGCAATTTCTTTCTAAGACTCAGAGGTCTGAGCAAAGTTGATGAAAAAAACATCCAGCTTCTAATGTCCAACATCAGATTCTCAAGTCAAGTCCTTGGGACCTTCACTTGTAGATAATTAATTTGCAGGCCCACTTAATTTAAGAATGATGTTTTTAATCTGAAGACAATTATTTTGCATCTATTTTATTATTCCTTGGTTGTACAGAGGCCAGTGCTCATAACTATTAGCCTCCACTTTTTAAACCGATACAAATTATTGGGTAGGGCCCAGTAAAGAAAATGGAGACACGGTTATGCCAGAGAGAAGCGACAAGGAAGTCCCCCAGTGTAGCATTATTTCCCTGTTAATTTGCGTGTCGATTGTAAACAAATGAAAATGGGTACAAAGAGCTAATTAGGGTAGCTAATTTTTAGACATGGCTTCACTGGATGCACCGCTCAATAGTTCCTAAGGAAAAGAAAGTGGATTAGTAAATTTAATCCACAGCTGCCTTTGTCACATGGTGGCAGTTTTAATTGATATATGAAAGCCCTGAAGGAAAACTTTCCTTGCTTGCTTATGGTCTGAAACATGCAAAGCGTTCATAATTATATAGAACTCTTCTGACTTTTCCTCCATAGTTGGGAAACATATTTTGTGTGTTTGGTAAAAAAAATAAAAAATACCCTGGCAGTTTTACAAAAAAAAAAAAAATGTTACTGAGATTTCTCCCATATCAGTGCAATTTTTGCCACAGGCTTCAGTGGAACCAGAATCTATTACAGAATGTACCCATCCTTGAGGAACTTTCCCCCCCTATTTATTGCTGTCTTCTATGTTTTATTTCAAAGAAAGCACTTGAATATTTTGGCTGCTCCATCACACACACATTTCCACAGTTGCTTGCAGGAACCGTTCTAAAGGGCAACTTGCTTTTTGCTGTCTCTTCCAAGAGAAGCAGGCGTTGAAGTGTTCCAGAATTGCGTTTCTTGAGGGTGACCAACAATTGGCAGGGGCATGTCAGCAGCCCCCTTGTATTAAGTCTAATGTAGTTGATTGAATTTAATTTTGCATATTCTTCAGTTCTTGTCGTTGCGGCGGTGCGGTAGTTGTGCGCAATTGTGGCATTGCTATGTTTCAAGGGACTGGGCTAGGACCAAACATCCTTTGTGATGCTCTACTTTGGCCAAGATTCGAGGCACGGTTGAGCCATGCTCTTCTGGCCATCTTACCTTAAAGTTGACTGGTTTATGGGCATGTGCTGCGCATACACAGAAGAGACATTTGTTCATTCCTCGTACAATGCTTTGCCCCAGTGTTTTCAAGTGAGGGAACCCTTTACCTTGGGGTCCTGGGTGTCCTCCAAGCTTGATTTTACGAGATTTGGATTTAAGGGAACTGGGGTAGCCATTGACCTATATTTTAGCTATAAGGTTGCTCTCCGTGGTCCTGAAAACCAAGCTTTCTCGGTCTGCAGCGTTGAGTGAACATTGATTCATCATGCTAAATGAGCTTGTGGCTTTTTTAAAAACCCCAGTATGCTGGATTTGTGTAACTTCTAATCCATAACTGGTGGCTTATAACCACAGGAGGATGAGTTCATGCCTCACTCTTAGCCAAAACTAAAGCACCCACACAGCTGAGCGTGCTACATACTGTATAACGAAAGATATAGTGCTATAATAAAAGATGCTATATTATCTGTTGTATCTTTTACTCCCAACTTACTCCCAATACCTCTTGGAGAACATCCAACCTCTAGGGCCTTAGGGAAATAAGAGCATTTTGGGACTTTCCTTCTTTCGTACATCGGCCTCATCCAGTGGTGGGATTCAAATATGTGAACAACCGGTTCTTTATGTGGATGCCACTTCCAGAATTCCATTCTGGGCCCGGGCAACAAAAAAATTAGCTACCGGTTCCGCCGAACTGGTGCGAACCGGCTGAATCCCACCACTGGCCTCATCACTTTGATGGTTATTAATGAAAATATTTTGTGGCATGGCTCTGAGTGCGGAATCCAGCCATAGGTTTTTTTTTTTTTTTAATCTTGATTTGTCCAATGATATAAACTTGTGATATACCATTTAGCACACAAGGCATCAAAATATCTAAAAGTGATATGTTGTCTTGCAGATGACGTAGCTCCCTATTTCAAGACGGAACCCAGCTTGCCTCAGACGCATCTGGAAGGAAACCGCCTTGTTCTCACCTGCTTGGCAGAAGGAAGCTGGCCTTTGGAATTTAAGTGGCTACATAACAGTATGGAAATCACGGAGTTCTCCAGGGAATATAAGTAAGTGATTTGAGAATGCAGAAGCCTGGTAATGACTAGAACATAGAATAATAGGATGTTTTCTAGTCCAACTACCTGCTCAAGCAGGAGGTCCCCTACCCTTCTGAATAAATGGTTGTCCAGTCTCTTTTTGAACACTTCGGGTGTCTGCAATGGTTATCAATATGTCTCCATCATATTGACCCAATCCAAATTTATCTCTTCATTAAGCTCTCTCTTCTGTTACTCACTGCTTCTATGATGTACATTTAGAAGGTTACCCAAGTCCTTCCCAAAAGCATTTCAGCTCTCCGCTCTTATGAGCAAGCTACGACAAAGATAAATGAGCTGTTTGCATGTCAGCATTTTAGCTGTTCCTTTGCTAAGAGAAGCAGCGACTGGTCCTTTTTATGTCTCAACATACGCATGAAGAAATCAATCAATTATTCAATGGTCACTGTTCTCACAAACATCTAAGAATCTAAGCAACAATCTACACTAGAGGTGTCCAATCTTGGCGACTTTAAGACCTGTAGACTTCGATTCTTAGAATTCCCCAGCCAACCGTGCTGGCTGGGGAATTCTGGGAGCGGAAGCTCACAAGTCTTAAAGTTGCCAAGGTTGGACACCCCTTGTCTACCCAATCAAATAATCCTCATTATTTCTGTTTCCCTCATTTTGCCCTCATTGTTGTTTTTTTAAGTGGCGGGATGTTTTCTGTGTATGGAACTGAAATTTAAAAGCTATTTAAGATCAAGGCATTTTGATTAATCACGGAAGAAAACAAACACGAGTCAACACAGCTGTTCATTTGATCAATGGGGCAAGCTTTGCTCTGGTCTGCCAGTAATAGGAAAAAAAAACAACACATTCATATATGCAGTGGAAAAGAGGGATACAAATAGAATGTGATGCAAAATGGGTCTCAGAAAAACTGGAATTGCCAAATGTTAGGGCTAGGGTTTTTTACTTGACTAAACCATTTTTGACCTTAGCCAGATTAGGCATTGTTTATGCGTAAGAGATTCTGGTAGGTATTTTTAATAATACCTACAATTAATATGAAACAGTGTACCATTTATAATTCAAAAGCAATCAGCACTTGGCACTGTAATATGTCGCAGCTACAGGGATTAGCTGAAAAACTACCCTTTTTAAGTAATAATTAAGGTATTTAAGTTTTGCTAACAAATAATATATAGGTTCGTTTGTTCCCAATGAAACACAGAGAGTTCCCCCCCCTTAGTCCTTGATTAATTTTTTCCCTATCCTTGAAACATTTATTTTGTCGAACAAAGTGTGCCCAGAAAAACTAATCAAAGTTTACAATATTTATTTGAATA
Organism: Azemiops feae; assembly: GCA_023970755.1. NCBI lineage: Eukaryota > Metazoa > Chordata > Lepidosauria > Squamata > Viperidae > Azemiops > Azemiops feae. Next base: position 495,646 of record JALGBA010000972.1, read on the forward strand.
AATATGCTACTGTGAATATTAAAGTCCTGTTATTTATTTGTAATTGTGTGCCACAATCCAAGATGTGGTTGGCCTGTTTTTGTTCTTACGTTCAGGGAATTGCATTTATTCATTGGGATGAAATGATTACAGACTGTTTGCCTCTGGCAGAAGAGAGTTTGGCTAAATTTGGCTCTACTCTTGTCTTGTTGGCAAGCAGCATAACAAAATACCTCATTGTTGTAGCCTTGTCGTTTTGCCAAGTGACTACAATATGGTTCAAACGCTACTTATAAACCCTGCCAGTTACAATCAGCGATAAAGTAATAATTGATTAGAGTTGAAGACAGTGGAACCAGTGGAACAACCTGCCTCCAGAAGCGGTGAATGCTCCAACACTGGAAGTTTTTAAGAAGAGACTGGACAGCCATTTGTCTGAAATGGTATAGGGTTTCCTGCCTGAGCATTGGACTCGATGACCTCCAAGGTCCCTTCCAACTTTATTATTATTATTATTATTATTATTATTATTATTATTATTATTATTATTATTATTATTATTATTATTATTATTATTATTATTATTATTATTATTATTATTATTATTATTATTATTATTATTAAGACGAGTTGCTTTCCAGCCCAAATCGTAATAAAAAATGATCCCTCAGCTTAAGTTCATAATGCATTTTAGTTAATACAAAGTAAATTATTCATTGCTAATAGCATTCCATAGTTTATGTAGCAAGCTTGAGGGTTAAGGCCGAAAAAGAGAATAACTGAGATTTTTACGCAGTTATGCCTTGCCTGTTCACATTATTAATCACGGTCTGTCATCAATATATGATGTGTTTGATAAAATCCACACTATACAACCTCTGCATGATTCATGTGTAGTTTTGTGTAATATAGAGCAATTTATTAATATGTAAGTTGCGGAGGGAAGATGAAAAGCGATATATCTTATCTTGGCATTTCCAAAACAAGATTTACATTCAGAGTAGACAATAATGTTGCAAGAAAACTGGCATTTCTTTCTTGCTTTTATCATGCTTTTCTTTCCCCCAAAGAAATGAATGTAGCAGATGTGATTTCCCCCATGTTATCTTTATCAACAACCTTGCAGGATAAGATGAATCCGAAAGTAAATGACTTCCTAACTTAACCCAGTCAGCTTCATCATGGCTGAACGCTGACTTTAGGCTTGCTTTTCCAACTTATCCTCTATAGTGTCTTGATGGGAAAAGGTGACACACACAAGTAGGCCTGTTGCTGTGAGTTCACAGGCAGTCCTCAACTTGCAACAGTTCGTTTAATGACCGTTCAAAGTTACAACGATACTGAAAAAAGTGATGTATGGCCGTTTTTCACACTTACGACCGTTGCAGCCTCCCCTTAGTCAGGTGATCAAAATTCAGACGCTCGGTCACTAGTTCATATTTATGACCGTTGCTGTGTCCCAAGGTCACGGGATCCCCTTTGGCGAACTTCTGACAAGCAAAGTCAAATGGGGAAGCCAGATTCACTTAACAACCGTGTTGCTAACTAAACAACTGCAATTATTCCCTTAACAGCTGCGGCTAGAAAGGTTGTAAAATGGGGCAAAACTCCATTAACATTAACAAATTTCTCACTTAGCAACATAAATTCTGGGGTCAGTTGTGGCCGTAAGTTGAGGACTACCTGCATTGACAACAGAATATTGTGGTTGTAAGTCGAGGACTATCTATATAGTGTGTGCGTGTGTGAGAGAGAGAGAGAGAGAAAGAAAGACAAAGGGAGAGAAAGAGAGAGAGAGAAAGAGAGAGAGAGAGAGAGAGAGGAAGAGGGAGGGAGGGAGGGAGGGAGGGAGGGAGAGATATATTAAAATTCAGGCATTTGGCAACTGGTATGTATTTATGAAGGTTGCAACATCACAGGGTTGCGTGATCACCATTTCCAACCAGCTTTCAGCTGGCAAAGTCAATGGGGGAAGCCAGATCCACTTAATGATTGGGTGATGCACTTAATGACTGCAGTTAATTAATGCAAGAATATAAAACTTAACCGCCATCTTGCTTAGCAGCGAAAATTGTGATCGTAAATCGAGCACTTCCTGTCCCGTGACTCACGTTAGTCTCCTTCCCTTTTGCATGCAACAAAACAAGCTGTAGGGCGGTAGAAAAAAAGAAGAGTGGCGATCAATGGGCGTGGGAAGCCCTCTGCATTGGGATGGTGGAAAGTTTGGATTAGCTGAGCCGTTCTTTCCCATCAGCTTTACACAGTTTCCGAGAAAGCAACGTTAAAACCCAAGAATGTCTTTTAATTGACGTCTCTCTCTCTTTTGTCTTCCAGATACGTCATTCCATCCTTGAAAAAATCGGATGGTGGTTTTTATCAGTGCGTCGTGAGGAACAGAATGGGGGCTCTCTTGCAAAGGAAATCAGAGGTTCAAGTGGCATGTACGTCTGAAGGACATTTATTCCACACTTTCTAAATACAGCCCAGTTAGGCAGGGTGCAAAAGTAGAGCCTTATTTTGCCTCTTAGCTTCTGCCCGTTTTGTTTTCTTCGCCAAGATGAAGGTTGGGCGTCTCCAGACGCCTATTTCAATCACAGAAAGAATAGTTTTACCTGGCCAAAGATATACAATAAATAATGCAGACAATTGTTCCACCTCCGGTTTACCAATGAAGCACCATTAGAACGAAGAGGTGAGAATGCTGTGAGGCATTCACATAGAGGATGCTTAAAAAGGAGAGGTGGGCTTTACAATTGTCGAACAACATCTCTGAAAATGTGTCGACTGTTTGAATACTCTACCAGACCAAATTCTTAAGTCCAAATGTGTCAGCCCCTAGAGAACTGGGCATGGCCAAAGTTCAGACTGTAGGAAGCTATCAATTTTGACCTTTCATAAGTATTTGCTATTCACTCAGATATATATGTGTTGATTTTTCTCAAATACACATCTCTGGGCTTTTTTAAAAAATAAACTGGGGACTGCCTGAAACTCATTAGAAATAAGTTCTACCTTATCTTTTTTTTTTTTTTTTTTAAATGAGTAGGTAAGTATCTTAGAGACATTCTTGCTTTGTCCTGGAGATCCATTATAATAATAATAATAAAGTTGGAAGGGACCTTGGAGGTCTTCTATCTAGTCCAACCCCCTGCTCAGGCAGGAAACCCTATACCATTTCGGACAAATGGCTGTCCAGTCTCTTCTTAAAAACTTCCAGTGTTGGAGCATTCACCGCTTCTGGAGGCAGGTTGTTCCACTGGTTAATTGTTCTAACTGTCAGGACGTTTCTCCTTAGTTCCAGGTTGCTTCTCTCTTTGGTTAGTTTCCATCTGTTGCTTCTTGTCCTGCCCTCAGGCACTTTGGAGAATAGCTTGACTCCCTCTTCTTTGGGGCAGCCCCTGAGATACTGGAACACTGCTATCATGTCCCCTCTCGTCCTTCTCTTCATTAAACTAGACATACCCAATTCCAGCAAACATTCCTGATATGCTTTAGCCTCCAGTCCCCTAATCATCTTTGTTGCTCTTCTCTGTACTCTTTCTAGAGTCTCAGCATCTTTTTTACATCGTGGTGACCAAAACTGGATGCAGTATCCCAGGTGTGGCCTTACCAAGGCGTTGTAAAGTGGTATCAACACTTCACGTGATCTTGATTCTATCCCTCTGTTAATGCAGCCCAGCACTGTGTTGGCTTTTTATATTTATATATTTATCTGGTGATATTTATCTGGTTTTGCTGCCTTCCTCATTTCAACCAATTCCCCCAAGCTTATGCCACCCTATTACAGAAGGGTTGGTGGAGAACCATTCATTTAAACAGTTAAACCTCTCTTTCCTGAATTGCTTAATACAGCATGCAACCCTTCACGTTCCCTTTTAAAGGAGAATACATTTAAAAAAAAACACAGACAATCACATTATGAATCTTCTCTAGAACACAGGCACTAAAACGTTCGGCGTGCATCTTCTCTGCTCCTTTTGTGGATGGTGATGCGTATTTAAGAACTGCGTTTTTCAGGTTGGGAAAATTTGGAAACAAGTCCCAAGTGTATCCTGTCCACCTTCTAATCTGTTTTGCTCACCACCTTTGATTACTTAGACGCTCCAAGTAGTTCTTCCTTATCGCCAGCTGTTAATGGAGAGGCCAAATTGAAATCTCCCAGAAATGGAACGGAAGTTTCACTATTTGTTTATACATGACACGTCTTTGCCGGAGACTTTAATTATTGCTCCTCAGAGCACTTAACTGGAAGGTCAGCAATGGTGCCTGTCATTTGATAAATGGCAGGAAGATGAAGTGGGTGAACAGAATTCTTTATTAGACATGACCATTTACAAGGAAGTGATTAAACAGAGAAGAGAGGTATCACGAGGGAAAATGTGCTGAATTTATTTTTCCTCCTGTTTAATATTAGCATCAAGAATAATAGCGTAATGCTGTGCAAATTGGCCAAGCGGCCATTAACTCTTCCAGCTAACTGCTATTTAATGTTTGTTTTGCAAAACTGCAACAGAGGCGGCTTTAAAAAGCGGGTGGGAATGTGACAATGCTTGTTTTTAAATTGTTCAGGTAGGTTTGGGTGCCAAAACATTGCTCAAGAAGTTCTCAGTCAAAAGATCTAGAACCGGTGGTGGCGAACCTATGGCACGCATGCCAGAGGCGGCACTCAGAGCCCTCTCTGTGGGCACCCATGCTGTGGCCCAGAGACGGTGAGGGACTGGCCCCTGCCACCCTGGCCCCGCCCACCCAGTCTGCCATGACCACCGCGGCCATGCCTACCCGGCACCCAGTGATAAATAAGTGGGTTTTGGATTGCAATTTGGGCACTGGGTCTCTAAAAGGTTCGCCATCACTGATCTAGAATAATATAATCCAAAATATCATGTAGGCCTTCCTTCCATGGTTCTGAAACCTGGTTTCTTTCACCTTTTATCTCAGTCAAATGTTACGTGGTTTTCAACATTAGCCATAAGGAATATTTTTTTTTCTTAACTGGATCAAAGGAAATTCTCATTCTTTTAATCTTCAAGGTGAGCCTCCACCAAGCTCTAACCGTTCTCGTACGCTCTGTTGAGAATTATTTTAAAAAAAATGGGAGACTTGGTAATGATAAAGCCGGTGTTAATTGTTGAATTCTGGCAGCAAATGCATTTTAAGAATAACCCTTATGCAAATAATGAACAGGCCAGTTTAGAAGCAGGGCATCTCTGAAGAGGAATAGCTTCACTTGTGTCCGTAATCCTATAACATTAATAACTTTATTGCATGGTGTTTGGGATGGAGAAGATCCTGGGGGGAAAAATGAGACATTTAAGGGTTGCTAGCCAGTGCTAAGCCATGAACAAGCAGTGTGGTGTCCTTGGTGCTTTCTGAACTTGCTTGTTGTGTTGCAGATGTTTCATTACCCAACTAGGTAACATCATCATTGTTGGATGGGAGTGGAGTTTGCACTGATTTTAGCACTGATGATGTTCCCTAGTTGGGTAATGAAACATCTGCCACACAACAACCAACAGCCAAACTCAGAGAGCACCAAAGACCCCACAGTTCAACCTACTTATAGAGGAAGTTAGCAGCCTTAAAGAAGAAACCATTGGTTTCATTGTTGTTGTTGCAATGTGCTTTCATCGTTGTTATTGCAGTGGTTGAAGACGCTCAATCCTTCTGCCTCTGCTATTTTCCCCTTGAACTCAGTGCTAGTTTAATTATGCTCTGGCAGACATTCAGCAGTGCAAGAACACAGCTGATATATTTTTAGTGGCAATGCTACACTCAGCATAGTATGATATTAATTGGAATTCCTCTTTTATGGCCGGGATTTTATGTTTCATAAACAAAAAATTAAGAGACCGTTTTCCTAAATTAGATGATACAACCACCAAGTAATTGTTTTACAGTAAATTGTTATGTAAAGCTTACATCTTGTAATGAATTACACGCAAGGAATGATTCTTTAAAATCATAATAAAATTAGGAAGGCATTAGAAACTTTGAGCCTTGGATAACTTTCCTCGTAAGGCAAAATTCTTACGCTTGAAAAAATAATTAGCCGAGTTGCAAATTAGCGCAAAAGAGGTCCATAGGACTTGGCTGGCAATTCTTAATTAGAAAATGTCTGAATTCTGAAGGCTAAACTGATCGTGCAACAACAAGGTTAATTAGAAGTACTTGCACGGTTCAATACTTCTGTTTAAGTAGGTAATCTTATTACAATAGAAAACAAAAAATATGGGCCATTTTAGATCCAGGAGAAAAAAAATCACCCTGCCAATAAAACGCCAGTTGAAATAATGACTCGTTTTGAAATTGGAATACCAGGCGTTGTTTTTTTTGTTTTTTGTTTTAAAGAATCCATCACTTTTCTTCCGTTTATGCAGCTCTTCAATCATGGGCCTGACACCTTTTTTAAAACTCAGACACAACATTTCCACAGAAGTAAATTTCTTCATTATCTATATATTTTCCCAGCATGGAATGGGATATACAACCCGTACCCCAAATCTTAACTTGTCTGTTTCCCCTTCTTTAGTGGGTACCTGCTCAATTCCAGGCCTATCTGTTGAAACTCCAATTCCATTTGCACATCCCCCTTTATAGCATTCATCCTTGATTTCCTGCCTGCTATTATTGAGCTTAGCCCCGCTTTATGACCTCGGGGACCAATATCCAAATTCTGACCATTTTGACACAGTTAGTTGAATGGTCCCTGTAGCTGAACACTACCTTGTCCAGTTATTCCAGATTGAAAAAGTCTCCTGTTCTTCAATCCCGTGTCCTACATCGGTTGGCTTTGGGAGGTATTTGGAAACTTGCAGAAGGGGACTTATGAAATATGAGTTCACAGCAGGGATGGTATGACACACATATTGGAAAGCTCTTCTGCCAATTGTTTGGGGCACAGTTCACTCCCTGAGTGCCGCTGGCATCATATCAAAGGTTTGCGTTGCTTCTTTAACTGCATCTGTATTTCACTGGCCTTTTTCTTCCCCTCCGAATTCTGCCTCCTGCTAGTTGAACAAGCCGTTTCTCCAGTGGCGTCCCAGATATTTTGTTCACCCAGATCCATTTTTGCACTCAAAGATCCCATTCGGAAGCTCTCCTATTAACCATAACTCTTTACTTGATGTCAACCTTGGTACTTTTTCATCCATCTTATGCTGCTCCCTTTATTACGTAGAGTTGGGTTTTTTTGGCCCCGCTTCTCTTTTCTTGGGCTTTTCGGCTTTGATTTCCGCTCTTTTTCGGGAAAAGAAAATTCTTACCTGCCCAGGTTTCAAGCAGAAGAACCTTTGTTAAAGTTGTCATCTCGAGCTATTAGATTTTCATGTGCCTTCAGAATATTTGTCTGCACTGTAACGTGACATGACAGACGTTTGCCTTCTGTGAATCTGTGTCAATCAGTTACCCGTCCCGTGAAATGCAAGCAAGGAGTAGTGCAGACAGATCTTTGAGGGGTCGTAGAGTCACTAGGCTTTGTCTCATGCCTCAGTACACACTCACAAAGCTGCACCAGGTATGTTACAGCTTGCTGCTTGACGGTAGCAATGCCATTGACTGTTATAAAGCGCGATGATTACAGTACTTATTGTGTTCCTCAAAAACCACGGCGTGGCATGGCACGGGAAGGGAAACCTCTGGAGTTCTTACTCCAAGCTTTTCTTTGCAGACATGGGAAGCTTCCAGGATGGGAACCAGTGGACAACCGTACCCGAAGGACAAGCTGCTGTCCTCAACGTTCCCCACATCCCCAGTTACCCCAAACCACAAGTGACGTGGTTTAGAGATGGGCACAAGATTATACCGAGCAGCAGAATGTAAGTAACAATCCAATTGTTGTTTCAGTTGTGACCCACTGCACATTTCATTTTAGAACGCGACTTGTATTTTAAGCGCAAGGTTATGGGCTAGCGATAACCAGGCAGCTTAATTTTTTCACGGACCGAGATAAATGCCTGTTTTAAGCAAGTCTATCAGATGTACATCAACCATTTCCAGACAATAGTTGCATCTACCTTTGCTGTATTGATCTGACCCTCTCTAGGGACGATTATTTGGGCTTTGCTTATTTAAAACAAACCCTCAGCCAATCAGCAGATAGTTATTTAACCTCATGCACCCACCTTCCATTCCACTTTACAGTATTTTATTTAACAATGAAACGGCAATGAGTGTTTGTTTTCTTTTACCTCCTTTTACCCTGCAGTGACAGTTTTATTTTCTTCACTCTAATTAGCAGTTCAACCATTCACAGGCAGTGGCTGCGCTCTGATTACCTAAAGCATTGTCACTAGGCGGCCACATCAACAACCCGTCCGAAGTGCCAATCTGATTTTAACTCAAACTCCGGCCTTTCTTTTAGCCGGCTCCCTTACGTGATTTAGTAAAACAATTAGTGGAGACTGGAGGGTTTTGCTTTGGTGTGTGTGGCGGGCAAAACTATCAGAATGATTTATGTAGCTACCACCACGAATTCAAGGAAGGTTGAATTTTCTAAATAAAATAAAATAAGGAAGGTTGCGGAGTATCTCGGGACACTAATGAAAAATTGATCCTTAGCGGCAAGGGTAGATGCCCTACCAATATTCAGGGGCAATTTTTTTTTTACCTGACACCTTTGCTTGTCCCGCTGTGGACAAGCATCTCATACCCAAACGTGATATCAATGTCACTTTGTGTTATGTGGCATTGCCATAATTCAAATGGTTGAATTTTTAGTTAGCGACAAAGGGTTTACGTACAATTTGGATTGTCCACAATTCAAAGCCCTCAAGGTTTAGCAAATGGTAATCCTTCGATAACTTGGGGTTTTATGGTCCCAGGGCAGGGTTTTCTGAAATTCTCTAGACCAGGGGTGCCCAACCTTGGCAACTTGAAGACTTGTGGACTTCAACCACCAGAATTTCCCAGCCAGCCCACAGGTTCTTTTAAGTTGCCAAAGTTGGACATCCCTTCTCTAAACTGAAAGCAATTTTCAACAAAATCCAGTCTATCAACTTGGAAATGTTATCTGTTGAATTCCATGCATTCAACTTCCAAGCGTGCCTGGGATCTCAGCCATAAGCGGTTCACAAATGATAGCTCTCTTAATCTGTCCCAGCTAAGCTATGTAAATGCCTCCTGGCAGGGATCTTGCTTTCGCTTCTCTACAAAGGCACACCGACGACACTACAGCAAAAAAATAAAATAAAAAATATAGCAGTTGTGTTTGGCCATCTTTCATGCAAAGATTTTTGCGCCCGATTGCTTAATGAAAGTTAAATTATGCATTCTTTTTGAACAGGAGGAACATTTCTGGCATGGGACAAAGAGGGTGGGCTAGCCTTTTCAGATCAAAAGACTGAAAAGCAGTGGAAATGAGGAAACAGTTGCTAGAGATTGCTCTTTCTGCAGGAACAGAAAGGCTGGAATGGAACTCTCATCAAAAAGTATGAACACATAAAATTGTCTAATAGTAAGAAACATGTTTAATTTGCCGACACCGTCCAGGCATTGTAAATGGACCGAAGCTTGAAATTTTAAAGCAAATGGTGTTTATGGATTTGCACTTTTAAATAGTGTTTTCAGTTATTTTCCAACCTGTCTAAGACACGGTTGGCTGGGGAATTTGGGGGGTTTGAAGTCGACATGTCTTAAAGTTGCCAAGGTTGGGGAAATCCTGGATTAGAGAAAGATCGGATTTTCCTTGGATAGGATACTTTGACCCCGCTTGGTGAAGGCCAAGTATAGAAGAATTGGTTGCCAATCTAGCTGTAAAACTCATTTTGTTGCGTTCTGCATTGAAATATCGGGCAATCCATGATGGCCTCCAGTGAGCGCTCTGGCAAAATCACTTCTCTAAACATACGTTTGTTGCTTAGCTTCTTGGACCCTTTGAGGATAGGCTGCTGTGCTTGAAGTGCTTTTTCCCAAAGGCGCCCTTGATGTTGGCTGAAGCAGTTATCTCACAAAGATAACTGCTTAATATTCAGTCCAAAAGGTATTGATGTGTTCCTGGCTGTTGTGGGATAGATGAATAAAGACTCTGTCCCTTCCTTTAAATACCGTTCAATGTTCCATCACTGCTCAGTTGTGTTTGGGTGCTTTAGCACAGGGGTGTCCAATCTTGGCCTCTTTAAGACTTGGGGACTTCAACTCCCAGAATTCCCCAGCCAGCCATCTCTCAATTCTGGGAGGTGCAGTCCAGCAGTCTTAAAGGGGCCAAGGTTGGACACCCCTGCTGTAGTACTTTCTCGGCCGAGAATGCAATAATTCAATCTGTGGCTAATTCTAATCTCTTCATCACTTATTATCGTGTTAAGCTCTTTCAGTTGTTTTGGGATGATTTTTTAAATTTTATTTAACACTACGGTCGCCTCTTGAGTTGTATGTTTAGGGTAATTCATTAAGTAAGCAGTTTTTCATCTTACTAAAAGTAATTTGTAGCCTTCAGTATCTAGGGAACCATCTCGCCCCTGTTTTTTATTATTATTATTATTATTTTACAAAAAGGAAAACTTTCCCTTTTGCAACCATTGCCTTTCCTTTTGGGAATGGAATAAAGTCAAGTGTTTCTCCTTTCCCTTTGTGCGACATTTGATCGTGTTTCTTTAAAATTTGCTTTCCGTCAGCACTTTTTATTATTTTTATCTCTCTCTAGGAGCCCTAATAGTACTATTTTCATTTCTCTTCATGTTTAATTGCACATTTTTTGCTTTAATTATTGATCACTTTTGCTTGAATGACTTTATAATATTTTTTTTATTTTTTTTGCTCTGGTTATGCATCTTTCATGGGCTTGTAAAACATTGATTAAAAATAAATATGTACAAAGCTTGGGCATGTACATATTTATAGGGTTGTTATTTTATATAAATTTATATACTCAATATTGCTTGGGACAAGAGAAAAAATGCACTTGGTTGAGAAAATGGCATCCTCTTTAGAAATGTGTAAATGCAAGATTCATTTGTACTCAGTGAGATAATTTCCCATCCTATTAATACTATCACTGTATGAGCACAAACTTGTAGTTGCCGGTTTCCTTTCCACATTGGGAATAGGACTTGCCATACCTCTTCAATCCGGCCTTTTAAATTACTCTGGGTGTTTTAGGTTTAATATTTTCCTTGTTTTATTGCATACCTCCTTGGTGATTTGGTCCAAAGACACATTCTTGATAAACAAACAGACGGTGCCAGCTGTTGACTATTGTTGCTAAAATATTATTTATCACTAGGCTGTTTGGGCATCACCGATCATAAATGGTTATAATTACCAGGTGCATGTACTGGGAATAGCTAGTGCATTTCACATATTTTGTTAGATGAAGAATAAACTTACCAACAATACGTAAAAGAGAGAGGAAGAGAAAGTAGCCTCACATTAAACGCTGTTATCTTAAGCTGACATTCTTCTTTCTGCCAACAGCTCAATCAACAGGTGATGGCTAAGCTAGAGTACACTGATAAGATTTCATCGTTATCCAGAAGGATAATATGAAGCCTTCTGAATGATGCAATGCGGTAAATCTCCTAATAGTATAATGATTCTTCATCTGCTTATTTTGGTTATCCCAATGCAATCAGTTTAACAATCTCCTTAGCAAGGGAGTGATTTTAGGGGCTACAGTTCATCTATTTTACTCACCAACACTGCCAAAAAAGGAAGAGTGAGAATTGTTTGCCCAGAGTGTATAGAACTCAACTGAAACTAAGTTGTTGATTTTTGTGGGGGAACCTCAGGAAGAGGATTTCCAAGCTCAGAGAACCGTATAATCGTTCTGTGAAAATGTTAAGGATTTTTATATCTTTTAAGGCTGTGTGGAGTATTGTCTCTTTGCTTATGAAGAAATATCGGTAAATATTTGAAAAGCCATGCTTACAACAACATCATCATAGTCTGTTCTCTGTATACAGGCAGTCCTTGACTTACCACAGTTCGTTATTGTGACCGTTCTAAGTTACAACGGCACTGAAAAAAGTGGCTTAGGACCATTTTGCAAACTTAGGACCATTGCAGCATCTCCGTGATCCTGTGATTCGGATGCTAGACAACTGACTCACATTTATGACGGTTGCAGTGTGTCCCAGGCTCATGTGACCCCCTTTTGCAACCTTCTGACAAGCAAAGTGAATAGGGAAACCAGATTCACTTAACAACGGTGTTACTAATTTAACAACCGCAGTGATTCACTTAACAAACGTGGCAAGGAAAGTCGTAAAATGGGGCTAAAACTCACTTAACGAATTTCTCACTTAGCAACATAAATTCTGGGGTCAGTTGTGGCCGTAAGTTGAGGACTACCTGCATTGACAACAGAATAAAAGGACATTAACTTCTGAATAACACCTGTTGGGCTGTAAATGGCTGGGTTTTTTTGGGGGTTTTTTTTTGTGGCAATAGCTCAGCTTCATGTTCCATGTATCACTTTGTTACTTGAAAATTTACACCACTTGTTCATGCATATATGCAACGACTCCGGTGCTGCACTTCTTTGCAAATATTAGCCTGTTGAACAGCCTAGCCTAGTTGCACATAATTGCACTTCACGTACACCAGATAATACTTTAATTAAAATTGCGATAATTAGCATGTATTTTTAATGAACAATAAATTCTGAGATTGCCAAGTTGTTGGTGCGTTAACTGAATAATACTGCTTTTTGGAAAAAGGCAAAAGACCCCCACAAAGCTTCTAAATCTGCAAACTTTAGTTTTAGAATGCCGTTATTTATCTATTTAAAGAAAAGGCACAGATGTAGAATTATCTACGAATGACATTGCCCTCTCTGCAAAGGATACGGTTTTAATTGGGTTAGGGGGGAAAAAGACAACTTGGATTCCTTATTCAGCCTGTGGTTTCTCAAGAAATACCTCTTCCAACAAAACTGTACTGGTTTTATACTATTGATTCAGTTCAACCCCATATGTAGGACTGTTGCCAGCAAAAAAGCTTCACACGTCATCCCCTTTTAAGATGATAAAGCCTAAATTGCATTCGTTTACTCCATAGCCGTGTTTCTCAACCTGGGCAAGATGGGTGGACTTCAACTCCCAGAATCCCTCCAACCAGCTGATAAAAAACAAAGCAATTGTTATTTTACATACTTCAGAGATGGGTTTTTTTTTTACCAGTCCCTTCCTTTTTTAATATATGCATCCCCTCTTAAAATACACAATCGGCTGTGAGTTAAAACACGAATATAACCCAAGACAAGAAAAACTCTACAGAAAGCAGTGACAACATAGAAAGCAAGGCTGCAAACGATGTTCCCCAGTAACCCATAATTGTATAGTTTAGCCTTTTCAGGGCATCCTGAACATAGACTTGAACCTTTTCATAGCTCCCAGGAAGAAATGGGGAATAAAGTTTTCTTTCGAAGCTCCCGAGCGGGATTTCATTAGCGAATGTGACCAGGTGCAGGTTAGTTTATTTGGAAATGAGACCTTGAGAGCAACAAACAACTGTTCTTCTTTTAAAGGTGTATTTGTATCCCCCAGAGTTAGTTATTCTAATTGAATTGTATTTTAATGTCAGCTCTTATCGCTGGTTGCATTGTAGCCCTACATTGCTCAGGATGAAAATGATGAATTATTGCCATCGTCAGTCTTGCTCTGCTTGCTCATCACAAGGGGTGAACAGAAGTGACTCATCCTGGCTGGGTGGCCTTGATTGTTTCACTTCTGCTGTGCTTTGCATCACTATAAGATGTGGCCTCTTGGCTCTGCATGGTTAGATTATTATTTTTTCCTTCTTTCTCCTGCACCTGACCTGGTTACAGCAAGCAACTGATGACTTGGACCCTGGTTCACAATGCACGTGCGCTTGATTGTGCCCAAGGGGTGAGATATAGCTGTAACAATGATATTTTCGTTGTTGCGAAGTCGTGTCTGACCCATCGTGACCCCATGGACAACGTTCCTCCAGGTTTTCCTGTCCTCTACCATCTTCTGGAGTCCATTTAAGCTCACGCCTACTGCTTCAGTGACTCCATCCAGCCACCTCATTCTCTGTTGTCCCCTTCTTCTATTGCCCTCCATCTTTCCCAGCATTAGGCTCTTCTCCAGTGAGTCCTTCCTTCTCATTAGGTGGCCAAAGTAGTTGAGTTTCAACTTCAGGATCTGGCCTTCTAAAGAGCAGTCAGGGTTGATCTCCTCTAGGACTGACCGGTTTGATCACCTTGCAGTCCAGGGGACTCGCAGGAGTCTTCTCCAGAACCATAGTTCAAAGGCATATATATAACAGCATGGAATAATATTGTTTCCTGCTCAAGTCTACGTTGGGCTTTAAGGAATGCAGCAGTTTTTAGCTTTCTTTGTTGACTAACCATTGATTTATCAAGTGTGTAATTTTTATTTATTTATTTATTTATTTTGCTAGCTTTTAGCACGATTTGTTCATGTTCTTCCTTTTCGGTAGGAAAGCTGATAGACCAGACCCAAGTGCCCTTAATATTAATAACTGATTTAATACCTTGATTATGTTAAAACTTCAGGTGATATTTGTGGGCAAGCTGTCACCTGTTTCCATAGAAACAAAAATAGGACTGCATGTCCAGAAACCCAGAAATTAGGAAGCTTGTAAATTTCAGTTTTGGAAAATGGCCAAATGTGGTTGTTGTTGTTTTTTTAAATGTCTTACCATCTGAAACCAGCCCATTGCTGAATCCCTTATTTGGATTGATTTTGGAACTATTGCGTTTAAAGCATTGCAAAGCAGATAGAAACCTCTTGAGTTTGCTGGGCCAACATTCAGACAAGCAGAAAGTAGACCCGATGCATTCCGAAGAGGAAACAGTATCACGAGTATTTTAATTAATGCCTGCAGTCTGAATATTTTACTCGTTTTTAGAAGAGCAGTTGTGTTTGCAGAATATGCCAAGCCATGTCGTTGTTTGGCTATGTGGGTTATCTAAGTCAACCCAGGGCAGGTTAATGAATATAATTAAGGTGGAGGCTCTTAACGATGGTCTCTAACTATGCCTAGATTAGTTGTCCACTTTGGGGTCAATCTTCGGAGGGAAAGAGCTCCCCTTTGATCTGTGCCTGTGAGGCAGGTTTTATTTTGTTGCTGCCAGTGGAAAAAAAATAGATACTTGCAAAATAAATGAAGGTGAAGAAAGATGAGTGGGAACAGAACCTTGATTTCCAAGAAAATTCAAGATGCATCTGTTCATTAACAGCATTTTGATCTTTTCTTTCAAACTTCAGGCCAAGGTCTCTATTTCATTCTAAAGACAGGCTTCTCTGGCTGAAATGCCATTGTTCTTGCCCTTTGTATTGAAAAGTCAGAAAGCTGTACTGGTGAATTAAGATGTTAATTACGTATTCTGCTTTCATGGGGCTGCAGTGCTGCAGAGAGCTGAATAGCCCACCATCGTGCCAGGGGACGCAATACTGGCTTATAGGAAAAGGAAGGAGAACAAATATGTTCTGGGAGGTGATAATACTGCTCTATAGGGCACTGGTGAGACCAAACGTGGAAGGCTGCGTCCAGTTCTGGTCACCAAGAGACAAAGAAGACGTTGAGATCTTAGAAAGAGTGTGGGGAAGAGCAGGGAAGATGCTAAGAGGCCTGGAGGCTAAACTGTATGATGAAGAGTTAAGGGAACTAGGAATGTTTAGCCCAGGGGTCTTCAAACTTGGCCCTTTTATGACTTGTGGACTTCAACTCCCAGGATTCCTCAGCCAGGCACTGCTGAGGTCCACAAGTCCTAAAAGGGCCAAGTTTGAAGACCCCTGGTTTAGCCTAACAAAGAGAAGGCTTAGGGGAGACCTGATAGCCATCTTCCAATACTTGACAGACCATCACAGAGAAGAGTAAGTCAATTTATTCTTCACAGCACCTGAGGGCAGGACAAGAAGCAATGGGCGGAAGCTCATCAGAGGGAGATCCAGCCTGGAATGAGAAAAAAAAATTCCTGATGGTGAGAATTACGAAGCAGTGGAACACTTGCCACCTGGAGTTGTGGGTGCTCCATCTCTGGAGGTTTTCAAGAAAAGATTGGACAACCATTAGTTTGGGATGGAATAAGGACTCCTGCCTTGTGCAGGGATTGGGCTAAAATACTTCCAAACCCTCCGATTTTATGATTCCTGGTGCTTGTAATGACCAGAACTTGGTACCTCCATAGAGGGACTAAATAATAATAACAAAAAAACAAGCAATCCTGGCTAAACTCACCCATTATGATTTAGTGCTATGCATGAACAAAGTCACCGTGGTTTATTCAACCACTCAATGGTTAAAATGGACCTGGATTTAGAATGATATGTGAATGCACCCAGCCTCTAAACTTTGCATGGGTACTTACCATAGCCCAACATGGATCAAAGCAGCCCAAAGCAGCTGACTCTGCACAGCTCACATAAAATCTGAGATTGAAGAGGAAATGTAATGCTATTGATTGAAAGTGTGGTATTTTATCGCATCGGGAAGCCCTATATAAATTCAGAAAACCATAGCTCACCGTTGTATTTAAGATCTTGTTTTGATTAGTGAATAGATATATGACCTTGCAAATAGCCTCTCTTTGACATGGTCTTGATTTAGCTTTCCATTAGGCATGTTTAAACTGATATATCACTGATAATCTAACGGGTTGGTAGTTTGCAAAGAAAATGTTTTTATGGAAGTAAAAAAAAGAAAAGAAATGAAGGCTTAATAGTTTAATACCTGGTGGCTTTTAATCTATAGCTGTCCGTGTTAATTTGATTATATATATATCTATTCTTTGAGAAAGGTTCATTGCCGTGAGAGTTTGCTAATCAAGATTCATAAAGGTTAAATATCATTTATCACCCTCCTGCAGTGCATGATAAACCAATTTATGAGGATGGGGCAGAGAAAAGGAAATAAAAACCCAACAGATATAAAATGAAGAGGTGCACTTTCACTTTCTAACAATGTGTATGGATTTCTAATACAACGCGTAATTTATTTTTATTTTCTGTATTCAACAAAATGCATATAGCTGCCCATCTAACCGGGAGAGTTCTGGACAGCAAAGAAATAAAAATACCATACAGATTGATTAGCGAAAAACTAAGCTGAGGTTCCTTGAAAAAAAGAGAAAGTAATTTCATTGCTAGCATTTTGTACATCCATCCATTAGCATCTTATCCCTAATGGCTGGGGTAAAAGCCACATCTTCACAACCTTCTGGTGTTTTTTTTTTAAGTGCCTGAGGTGCTGCGAACAGAATATTTATGAAGGAAATATTTAATAGGCATGGCAGCTAAGTATCTCTCTCTCTCTCTCTGGCCTATGGTTGACTACCATGCTTCTTCTAAACCATAGTAAAGCATTCAAACACTGTTTTCTCAAGGGGATGAAAAGAGTCCTCTTCTATTTTAAAATAACCATTACTGAGCTCATCTCCAATCTGATGTCAGCTCGTTTCAAATAATTGCATTTCATGCCAATCAAAGTTCATCCGCAAATTTATTGTGACTGCCTTGGAGAAAACATGGAACAGATGTGTATTAAAAACTATTGATAGCGTGGAGCTGAAAATCATTTTGTTTTACCCTCGCATGTAAAAAAGAAGTATAAACCATTCAAGTCCAATAGGAGGCGATTCAAACAAACCAACGTAATAAAAATTAACGAAATGCTCTTAGTATATAATGGATGGATAGAAATTAGGGAGGGATGTAAAGAAACGGACTTTCCACCTTTAATTTCCATTACAAAGGTTGTATCAAGAGCCCTGGTGGTGCAGGGGTTAGAAGGCGGTATTGCAGGCTAACTCTGCCCACTGCCAAGAGTTCGATCCTGACCAGCTCAGGGTTGACTCAGCCTTCCATCCTTCCAAGGTCGGTAAATCTTGCCCACCTTCCCATAGTTTGGAGCTTTTTCTTTTGTGTTTTTTTTCTTGCCAGTGTTCATTTCTCAGTGAATGTCTGATAAAAAAAAAATGTCTGCAGCTAGCACACCTGTCATCTTGCAACAACACCTGGATTGATTGCTATGAGAAATATTGTTGGGTTTTTATTTCTATTTCTGTTGTCTGGCAGTTTTAAGATTTTCTGTCTAATCTGGTAGGCAGCGTCTTTCCCTTCCCACTCCCTGCTTGTTGCTACAGTGAGCTAAAAGGTTTGTCATCTCCACAAAACATCTGTTGCTTCTTCTTCTTGCCCGCTACTTTGTGTAGCCTCTCTCTGGTGTGTGTTCCTTAACATATCAGTCAATAACTGAAGCCTACAAAAAAAACAACTTTGGGTTCATTTTTAAATTATACTTCATTACTTCATTGTCAAGTATCCTTTTAAAATAAACATTGAAGCTAGAATTGCTGATGTGAGGGCCTTTTTGAAAAACAAAGCAAAACCTTTTTTACGTTTCACTTAGTCCAGATAATGTTAAACAGTCCTTCAGCAAAAAAAAATAAAAATCAATTTTTGTACCTTTCAATCAGAGTGCTTGGAACAAACTAATAGCCTCTTTAAGGGAGCTTTAAAGGATCTCAGAGAGATGTTCTTACATTATATGCCTGAAATCAGTTCAGAGGGTTCTCCTCCACCCTCGAAACCCCCCAAGGACAATTTTGCAGACAAAGGAAACAAAGTCCGCCATTGAGAAAAGCTGTGAAAATACCCGCTTGATAGTCATTACACCTCTGAGATGGTACTTATAGTGTCACTTGTGTCTTGGACTTCTTTCTTCTCTGCAAGGGAGATAATAACCAGAAGCAAACAAATAATCAGATTTTTTTTTTTCAAAATAGTTGACTTTCTTCTGATCAGAGTTCCTGGGCAGGAGTAAAAGTCCTTCAACCCCTAAAAAGAACCCCTAAAAAGAACCAGCCCTTTCTGTCTTTGAGATGATACTCACCATCCCTCTTCAAGACCCATTGCCACTGAAAGTAGCTAGCAACGCTGCCAACTGATCCGTTATTTCCTCCATTCGCTGGGGCTAAGGCCATGTTAGGTAATGGGTCAGGCTGAAGACTCAGGGCCACGTGTTAAGTTCCAGTTAATAAGGTTTGTTGCTCACATTTATACACAAGAATCTAGTCAACTAACAGCACCAAACTGATGTTAGGTAAGAGTTAACAATTCAAGGGGAGGTTGGAGTTAAACCATTTGTGGGAATGTAACAACTCCAGGCTGATTCCTCTTTTGACTCCACCTCCAAGCTCTGCCTCTTCTTCTCCAACATCGTGCCTTATATTAGAAATGCAATAAATTTTGAAGTTATTCCCCCCCCCCGAACAGAGACATATAATTACGTTACAGAAATTAATGAAATGAGCTTCAGAAATGGCTGCTTAGTGTCTTTTAATTACTCCTAGTTGTTGTTGTTTTTGTTGCTTGGTTCCTTTGTCTTCCTTTTAGGACCAGGAATAGTTAAGGTCTGCATTGTACAATGCAGTACCTTATGACATCCAGCTGCACTGTACTGTGTAGTACCTTATGACATCCAGCTTAAGGAGAACTCATAACTCATTGAATGCCATCGCGGTACAGCAGCTCAGTTAAAGGGGCATTTCTAACCCAGGCTAATAAATTGTTCACCAAGATTTCACTTACTGTATTCAAAGGGCACCTTAGAGCACCAGACAATGAAGATGTGATTCTGCTGTGCATTCAGCTGTGTTGCAATAACTCAGGCTGACTGTACAGGCAACGAAAATATGGCTGGGTTCATTTTTCACAAATAATTCATGTTTAGGTTTTGTAAAATGAACAAACGGGTTGGGGAAAAAAAAGAATACAGGTTTCTAAACCTAATTTAACCACTAAAAGGAGAATACTTGTGTCTTTGCAGAGTGGAACTGGCTTATCATGTGCTCATTTGTGCATAGACTTTCTTGCTTAAGATCGGTGGCCGACTTAAAGGGTTACTAGGAACATTGGCTGGTCATGAGAAAGACATTTTCTGCTTGGAGTTTGGGAGACAAATAAGGAAGATACAGTTTTCCAGTTCGTTGTTGATCCTTCTATTGCACAGCAGTCTATAATCAAAGTGAGCCGGTGAGCATGGCTGGCTGGGGAATTCTGGGAGTTGAAGTCCGCAGGTCTTAAAGTTGCCGAGGTTGGACAGCCTTGCCCAACAGCCTAGAAAAACTGAAAATCAGCAAGAATTTCTCTGTTTTGCAGATTGCCGCTTCAGGTAGCTGATTTTGTGCTGTTGAGGGAAGGGAAGCCATGCCATCATTCTGGCTTCCAGCATGACATTTGGACTAACAAAGATCAGCCAAGCTTCCGTCTGGCTGGTAAATGTCACTGCTTTGGATACCCCCAAATGCCTTGACCTGGAGCCATTGGGGGGACTTGTCCATATGTAGCAGTGACACCCTAGCTTCGTTGTGTGTGTGTGTCCTGCAGGCTGCATCTTCCAAGCTCTTAAGGTCATTCTTGTCCAAGCATAACTCTCAACATATATAAAATTTTGAGGCTAAAGCAAAAGCGTTCATATTCTGATTAAAGTGTCTTGACACTGAGCATGTGCGCAGATATTTTTGCATTCTTAGAAGAGTCTCTATTCTTCGAAGCCTTGTCTAGCACCAGATTGTCCTCTCAGTGACTGCTTCCAGAAATAAGCTCAGTAGATGCTTTCATGCTGTCTGCTAGAGAAATAAAAAGTCTGCTTATGAACATCACATGGGACCAGGAGACTGTTTTTAATGTTTTTAAATACTCGTAGTTTCGTATTCATTTTAGCCTTGTTGTACACCATCCAGTGTCAGTTGTTTGCAAGATGGGTGGCTTTATAAGTTTGACAAATAAATTTTTAAAAAATGAAACATTTAAGTTCTCTTTTTAACTCCTATACTAAGAGAAGAACTCTTGTAACTATAACACATTGGGTGCAGCAGTAACAGCATTTATAGTCTGGGTTCGCCAAGGTCTAGCTGAGTGTGTTGTGGGAACTCATCCTTGTCGTAGCATCCTGGCCATCGTTTTAAGCTATAATAGGATTGTTTGTTTTGGAATAACATCTTAGGTGACCACAACAGCTCTGTTTTATCAACCAGTCCTCAAGATATTGCGTGCTTTTGCAGTTCTGTTTCTTTCCACTGCAGTAGTTATTATTCTTCATTCCTTAAAATGTTAGGAGTGATTTAGGAGAAGAGCAGGCAGAGCTGGGGAGAGGGTGGAGTTAAGCACACCATCAGCTTAGAATCATTATGTTCTCACAAGCAGTCTAAGTCCAACCCCTTCTGAATTCGGTTGACCCTTATCTGGTGCCCATTTAGAGTTGAACTTTAGTTGACCAGCTTCTTGTGTATAGACTTGAATAAATCTTCTATGCTGCAACCAAACGGATTCTTTGTATAAGGACCTGCCTCAACTAGATCATCTGACAAGCAATAACTAATAGATCCTCTCTCCTACTGGCTTTGGAGCCTGAAAATGAGATAAGAACCTTTTACAGCTTGGACAGATCCTCCAGAGAGGTTGGACAGGCCACAAGCTCAGCAGATGCCTTGTTGTCTTGTTGACTAGATGTGGTTTTTACTTGTTTGTCAAGTGATGCTTAGGCTAAATCCCAGCCTTCCTTTTGTTAACCGGAGAAAACTCTCTTTCAGCAGGATTTGATTGGAAGCATCTAAAGTCCTGTCTTCTATTTAATCCTTTAACATTTTTAATAATCTTTAAGTTGATTGTCCCCGCTGTGCTTATCACCTCCATCTTCCTGGCTAAAATTGATTGAGGTATCTTTATGGAACTTTTCAGCATTGATCAAAAAGCACTGAAGCCAGAGAAGCAGCTGCTAGAAACACAAATGCACCCAAGAAATTGCCTTGAGCGATATATATATTTAAATTCTACCCATAAGTCTAAAAAAACCCCCAAAAAACCAGACAAACATGCCCAATATAGCAGCGACACTTTCCTTCTTAAAATAAAAATTAACCTTGAAAAATAAGGCTTGTAAAGAAGAGTAGGGCTTAATAATTTGAAAAGATTATACCTTCTTTGTGTTTTAATGTTATGACATATTGGGAAAAAATGCTGCCTGGCCAAATCCAATGAAGAACAATTGTATTGATTTTTATCTCTCTCTCTTTTTTTTTTTTGCAGTGCCCTTTTTTCTTCTAGTTCAAATATGAATGTGCTTCAGATAATCATTTTTCCTATTTGTTTTTTATCCTAGAAAACCTTGAACATTTTTTTTTAAAAAATAGTGTTCTTCTCCCAATTGAAACATGTACACTTAATGCCTCATCTTGAATAATAATTTCTAAACCAATATTCTAAATCTGTGCCAAACAGATCTAAGTGTATTACGTTCAAAATAAAATTAAAACTGCAATTTATCACCTGTGAACCTGAACTAAGGAAAGGCACAGCTATTCAGTTCCTGTTTGGGTTCAAAAAGTATGTTCCACCAAGAAACTCTGAAGGACAGGACTGAAGGTTGAGACTAGGTAAACATCATCAGAGAATAATTAATCTTTAAATCACAGTAAACAGACATCCTGCTTGCTCCTGGACGCCTCTGTCCACTTCTAAATTCCACGGTCATTTCGGTCAAGGCCGGTGCAGATGACTGGATAATTAAAAACGAAGTCTATCCTTCGAAGAGAAATTGAATGACTGGGAGTCTGAGCCTTAAGCAAAGGTGACTGAGGAATTTTCAAGATCTTTTGAAGAACCTGAAGGAACAAATTACAAAGCAAAAACTAAGAATTTATGCTAGCCTTATAAAGTCCAGCAAAGCCGATTCAGACTGAATGCTCCCTTAAAAAAAAAGTCCTACGAATATAATTAATATGACAATGGAACTGATGACCTGGAACAATGGTAGATATGCAGGCTAAACCTCCACCTGTTACTGTGAATCCTGCAATAGGAATGACTGAGGTGGCCTTTTCCCCCCTTTATGCATTAGATCATCAACTTTCCACCATCTTTATTGCATCTGAAGGGACTTGCACAACCTTACTTGCAGGTACACGCAGCTAAGTGTGATCCAGAATCTTGAGAGCAACACAATATGGGAAGAGGGTTGAACATATTCTCACCAATAGTCCCACAGAACAGATGCAATATGAGGGCTCACATTTAGGACCATATAATTCTCCTTGATCTCCACTCTCGGTTCCACATCGGTCTCATGTTCCAGAGAAGTCTTAGGTTTCCTATGCTTATAGAGATGATTGGGTGCTAGTCATAGACCAGTCTGGGCCTTTAGCAGTGGAGATAGCAAAAGGAGAGAGAAGAGGGCCATAACTCATGTTTCTGTGACTTGAGCATTCCTTTGTGCAAAGATGGTCCTACAGGGAAACAGCCCCCACAACAATTGTCATAGGAAGCTTGAGGCCAAATGTGGGCTCAACCTACCGAGCAGTTGTTCAGTTTTTATCAGCTTCAGCAGGATTGCATGGGGCCCATATCAGATTTTCTCTTTGTGAGCATAAATCTCATCCAGTGTAAGAGAAACACATCCTGTCCATCTCTCCTTATTTTTGGTTGCCAGAAAAATGAGGAGAAAACTTGGTAGTAATGACCTGGAATAAAAGAGTGACTGGAGCAAACATGCACTATAATCTTTTCTCCCCGTGAAAAGTAAGACTGATAAAACTTGGAGTTTCCAAATATCTCAAGTGCTAATTATGAGGGGGAAAAAAATCAGTGTATTGAAATTGGCATGACTGTAATTATTCGATGCCTCCAGAAGCACACTATGATTTAAACTTATTTGAAGGAACATTGTTTGCCAGAAGGGATTCTCTCCTCTTTGATTTGATATTAAGTTGTTTGACAAACTAAGGTCTTCTTGCCCATCTAATTAATCTAAATCCAGTGCAATGGCTACGGAATTGGGCTGAAAGCAGAGAAATTCTACTTCAAATCAGCATTCAACCACAAAGCTGAAACGCACGGCCTTGAGTCTAATTCTGGTTTTGATGATAACAACAATCCAGCTGTTAGGTGGGCTTAAGCAGAGGGAGAAAGGAGCATTATATTGCTTTGAATAAGAAGCAGAACAGAATGAAAATATGCTGCATAATAAGTGCTTGATATCCTGTTTGTCTTCAGCAATTAACAAGACCTCCAAACAAGGTTCATAACAGCACAAGGTCAGCTGCTTTATTATTGCCATAGTTTCACCTTAACATTTAATTCATTATACAGTCATATACACTGCATATTAACTAAGGTGAGCTGAGACTGTTTCAATAGCAAACCACCCTGTGATAAGGGGGAGCTTGGTGGCAAGTCTTGCTTGCACCTCCACTCTACTTACTGATGCTTCAAGTTTCTTAGATCGAATTGGTCCAGCCAATTCAGGGGTTATATTGAAAGAATGAGATTAAAGGTAGTGTAAAATATGAGCCTGACCCATACCTCTTGAGAGTCTCCCTGAACTGGTGGCGTAACAATAAATGAAGCAATGTTTGAAAATAGAGGTAGTTGCCCAGGCCGTGATTTACGTCTCTTGCGGTTTGTTTTATTATATAAATTTTATTTTAGCTTTTGCAGGCCCACACAAAGTATTTGAGATGTGATGAAAACAAATTGGCTAACTGAGTACTTTATTATTTTATTTTATTTTATTTATTTTTGTTTAGGTTTTTTTTTTTCCCCCTCTTGCAACTTTTGCAGGCCACCCAAAGTACACGGGATCCGATTAAAACCCCAGCTGGGTAACTGAGCATTTAAACCTGGGAAAGCATAAAATCAAATCAGCAAAATAGCCAAACCAGCATTTCCTGCCAGTGCAGTTTAGCTACTGAACAATGAAAGAGGGAAGAATCGATAGTTTTACATGCTTGGGGAAAAGTGCAATGTTATTATACAACATTTGTGGAACGAGAGTTGTTGCAGCTGAGTTTAAAGTTGCATAAGGTGCAAGGCAATCTTAACTGGGTAGAGAGCCCGGACGAACGAGGAGAAAGGAAAGAATTTCTGGAGGAAAAGGAATTGCATGGCAAGAGCCGAACAGCCTTGTCTTTGAAGGGAAATTGTCCTGGACATGCCGACTGCTTGCAAAAAGGGAAAGGTGAACCCTGTCAGAAATCTAACCACGGAAAAATATGGAGCCTGTAGGATGGATGCTTGTCAGATGCTATATTTTTTCTATCCTGCTCTATGGAGTAGAGAGTTGGTCTCTGACAGAAGGCCACCTGAAGAGACTAGAAGCATTGGAAATGTGGATTTACAGGCGGCTGTTACGTATAATCTGGGTGGACAAGATCAGAAATGAGGTTTTAAGCCGCCTGGGAAAGCCCAGGGAAATCATCAAAACAATTAAAAAACGAAAGTTAGAATATTTCGGACATGTGATGCGACACCCAGAAAAATACGGCACACTCCATTTAATCCTCCAGGGAAAGATGGAAGGCAAACGAGGTCCAGGCAGAAGAAGAACATCATGGCTTCAAAATCTAAGGGACTGGTTTGGACAAAACTCAGCAGCACTTTTTCGTGCGGCTGCTGATAAAAACAGGATCGCCAACATGATCGCCAACGTCCGATAACGGATATGGCAGCAGAAGAAGAAGAAGAAGAAGAAGGATGGATGGAGAATTTTTCAGCAAAGAGCTGAGCCATTAGGAGCAGCTAATGGGCCATCTTTTGCTGGATTATCTGTCCTACCTTTTTTTGAAGATGGGAATAATAACCACCAGCCTGGAGCTATTGCCCTACTCACTGAAAAATGTACCTGGAAACGTCAGAATTTCAACGGGTAATTTATGAGTAAATATTGATTAGGTTGCCTCCTCTCCTGTCCCAATTAACACAGGCTCTATGGAAGAGGTTTGCTCTCCTCTTTAATCGCCCAGCGTGTGCACCTTTACTTGTGGAAATGGAGAGGAACAGATCTTTTGATCAAGACGCTTTTGATCCAGTGGGATCCATTCTGTGACCGCCTTGGTCCACCTGCCTTCAGTTCCTCTTGCTCTGTGACCAGCCCATTTTCCATTTCAATTCTTTTGCTCTCTGGATGATATCGCATACTTTTGTTTGTTCCCTAATCCACGCGCAGCTCTTTCTATCTTGTCTTATGATGCCGAGCATGTTTCTTTCCAGGGCTGTTTGCACCACTCTCAGCTTTTGTATCGCTAGAAGGTGCTAAACTCAGTCCTGCTATTTCCATGTAAAGTTAGTCTTGAGAGAGCTCTGCTAGGTGGACCCGTCATCTGACTCAGGATCGTGCAAATATTACCAATTTCTCTTTTAATTTTGGGCTATACTGAAAAACGGAGAAGAATCGCTGAAGTGCATCAAGAAAACTCTACAATGGTCATTTCCGGAATGGAAGGCGATTTGACTAGTCCAATTCTTGCTCCCCCTTTCCTTCTGTCTGTTCTACTCTTGTCAGACAAAGCTCTGAATTAAAAAGCAAGTCTTCAAACTGTCTTTTTGACAGGAACTAAAGAGAGGTGGGTTTAAAGACACCCCCCATGCCAGGTGCTTCTTATGTGACGGATGTCCAACATGTACAATACACCCTAGTCCAGGGGTAGGCAACCTCGGCTCTTTTATGACTCGTGGACTTCAACTCCCAGAATCCCTGAGCCAGCCACGCTGAGGGGACAGGGAGAGGTTTCCAAGCTGAGCCGTGCTGGCTCAGGAATTCTGGGAGTTGAAGTCCACGAGTCATAAAGCGGCCTAGGCCTAAGGCCAGAGGTAGGCAACCTTGGCTCTTTTATGACTCGTGGACTTCAACTCCCAGAATCCCTGAGCCAGCCATGCTGAGGGGACAGGGAGAGGTTTCCAAGCTGAGCCGTGCTGGCTCAGGAATTCTGGGAGTTGAAGTCCACGAGTCATAAAGCGGCCTAGGCCTAAGGCCAGAGGTAGCAACCTTGGCTCTTTTATGACTCGTGGACTTCAACTCCCAGAATCCCTGAGCCAGCCATGCTGAGGGGACAGGGAGAGGTTTCCAAGCTGAGCCGTGCTGGCTCAGGAATTCTGGGAGTTGAAGTCCACGAGTCATAAAGCGGCCTAGGCCTAAGGCCAGAGGTAGGCAACCTTGGCTCTTTTATGACTCGTGGACTTCAACTCCCAGAATTCCTGAGCCAGCCACGCTGAGGGGAAAGGCAGAGGTTTCCAAGCTGAGCCGTGCTGGCTCAGGAATTCTGGGAGTTGAAGTCCACGAGTCATAAAGCGGCCTAGGCTAAGGCCAGAGGTAGGCAACCTTGGCTCTTTTATGACTCGTGGACTTCAACTCCCAGAATCCCTGAGCCAGCCATGCTGAGGGGAAACCTCTTCCAAGCCTCAGCGTGGCTGGCTCAGGAATTCTGGGAGTTGAAGTCCACGAGTCATAAAGCGGCCTAGGCCTAAGGCCAGAGGTAGGCAACCTTGGCTCTTTTATGACTCGTGGACTTCAACTCCCAGAATTCCTGAGCCAGCATGGCTTAGCTTGGAAACCTCTCCGTTTCTCCTCAGCATGGCTGGCTCAGGAATTCTGGGAGTTGAAGTCCACGAGTCATAAAGCGGCCTAGGCCTAAGGCCAGAGGTAGGCAACCTTGGCTCTTTTATGACTCGTGGACTTCAACTCCCAGAATTCCTGAGCCAGCCACGCTGAGGGGAAAGGGAGAGTTTCCAAGCTGCCCCATGCTGGCTCAGGAATTCTGGGAGTTGAAGTCCACGAGTCATAAAGCGGCCTAGGCCTAAAGTCCATTGTTTCTCCACCTCAGCAACTTTAAGACTGTGGACTTCAACTCCCAGAATTCCTGAGCCAGCAGGGATGGAAGATGATGTTAGGGAACCCCAGCCTCTCAATTAGCTCCCATTTTCAAATGATGGCTGGAGGATTCACATTAAATGCTAAAGGCACCCTCTCCCAACAGCTCCCTGTGATCCAGAATAATTGCCCATATCATTAGCATTCAATTAACGTGAGTTATATTTCTCTAAGTGCTGATAACTGGAGCCCCCATTTATTGATGTATTGCAGGAAGTTCTCTGGCTGAAGTTTTTCGGTGATCGATGCTGTTTTAACTAGAACTGAAATTGAAGTCTCTATTCCTTTCTTGACCAAGTTGCCAACGTGGCTGTCCAGCTGAAGGATCTTTCGCCCTACTCAAGAGAATTACAGCCGTCATAAAAATAAGCAAAGCAAAACCAAAGTCTATCTTGCCATTTATATAAAGTCCTTCGGCCTTGCTTTGATCTCTCCTGCTGCGGCTTTTTACATTGTTATCAATCACATTTAATTCCCCCTCAAAACAGCTTTCAGGGATTTTAGTTCTCAGTTTATCTCTCTCTTTTTCTTTCAGTCTCTCCTTTGGTCTTTCCTTTGAGTTTGTAATATCGCAACGGGTTGAGTTCTCTTTCGAATGTTGAGCTTCTGGTTTTCATGAATTATTTTTTTAAAAATGCCCCTTTTTCAGGGAGCTGACAAATACTGGAGATTGGATTGGCAAGGACAAACATTCCTTCAGCCCGAGCTGAGGGCCACGATCCAGTCACTTGCTCCAATTATTCGCAATATATTATTAATTCTGAACCATTTCTGGGTACTTAACAGGATGTATTTAGAAGAACGTGTCTCAACTATATAACGAGAGCAGAAAAGTAGATATGTCTAATCAAGTAGAGGTAGTTCGACTTACAGACACAATTAAGCCCAAAATTTCTGTTGCTAAGTTGTTAAGTGAGTTTTGCCTCCATTTTACAACCTTTCTTGCCACAGTTGTTAATCACTGCAGTTGATAAGTTAGTATCCTGGTTGTTAAGTAAATCTGGCTTTCCCCATTGACTTTGCTCGTCAGAAGGTTGCAAAAGGGGATCACGTGACCCCGGGACACTGCGACCGTCATAAATACGAGTCAGTTGCCAAGCATGGGGAGGCTACAATGGTCACAAGTGTGAAAAAGTCACTTTTTCGGTGCTGTTGCAACTTCAAAGAGTCACTAAACGAATCAAGGAGTATCTGTAACGGCCGATGAATAAATATACTATAAAAACCAATGGAAGTCTTTATTTTTGATGAGCATGAAAAGGACCTGCTGCCAATCACCTACTGGAGATTCTTCAGACATGCATTTAGCATTTCGGTCCCCTGAAGGCAACTGATTTTCCTTTTAGCTGGGATCATAAATAGACAAGTGGGAAAGACAATTGCTCGGCGACTCTGCGCATGGCTTAAAAGGCAGCTTTGCAGTGGCAATGATTTTATCGGGCTCCTATTTGTTTGTGTCGAGGGATGTAATGTTGAATAAAAAGTGCTAAACAGGAGAGACACTCGGGGAGAGCCTTATCGCTTAGATAGAACTACAACGACAGCGAAGGCAGAATTGGAAGAACACCGCAGCCGTTCCAAACTGCTCATTAAAACGGCATCACTGTGTAGGAATTTGGGCAGCCCCTGCATTAGGGCAAACACAGTTAGCAGCTGGAGGCATTCCTGTGAATTCTCCGGATTTGCCATGTGCGGTCTGAAAAGTCATCCCAAGGGATTAGCGAGACAGATGTGTCCTGGGGTGGCTGGACCACCCTAATTGGCAATTATCTGTATGGCAAGACTTTTGTAAGGAAGGTCTGAAGTGTGATGGATCAAGGACACCTGAACATAAAACCGTTGCATCGGGAGACGGATTGAAGCGCACGGGCTACTTCACACTACCAGCCGTCCTCAACCTATGGAGCCCAGAATTTATCTCGCTAAGTGAGGCATCTGTTAAGTGAGTTTTGTCCCCTTTTACGACTTTTCTCGCCACGTTTGTTAAGTGAATCACTGCAGGTGTTAAATGAGTAACACGGTTGTGAAATGAACCTGACTCTCCCCTTGACTTTGCTTGTCGGAAAGCCGCAGAAGATGGTCACATGACCCCGGGACACTGCGACCGTCGTAAATATGAACCAGTGGCCAAGCATCCAAATTTAACGGGGGATGTGCCACGGTCATAAGCGTGACTGATCATAAGTCACTTTTTTCGATGCCATTGTAACTTTGAACGGTTGCAAGTCGAGGACTACCCTTATAAGGACGTTCGGAAGGAGCCTGTGGGCTGAGACCAATCTTGCGTTTTGGTTCTGACAGAAACCAGCCAGATGCTTCTGGGAAAACTAACATTGCAGAGCAGGCCTTCATTCGCGGTCCCTAGTATCTGGCATTTTCTTTCTCTGCCCATGGCAATTTCACTTGGCTACTAGGACTAATTAGTCATTAGAACAGTATAATTTAAATTTGCTGCTTTGATGGGAGATGTAGAAATTCTTCATAACGGTTGACATCAGATGAGCAGGAATTCAAAGAGCAAAGGAAATAAAATGGGACGCAGATCACAAATGGTCCTGAACTCTTTGAGGTTTTTGACATACACATGAGGAAGACAGAACAGAACATATGAAATTACAGGTCTGGCGTATTCATCCATGAGCGGCTTAAGAACAAGCAAACAAAACAGCTCCTCTATTATCCAATCTTTCTGTGCTCAGTCATATGTATTTAGATATTAAATTACATGGGGGGGGCCGCGGGGGAGAGCAGGAAAGAGGCACTTCCAGCACCGAAGTTGACATTGTTCGTAGGAAAGTTAACTCAAGAAGGGCTGGTCTCCGGAGATGGAGAGGAATTCCACTCAGCTGAGTAAATACAATGCGTATCTCAAATGGATAAGGGGAATAATTTTGCATGATTCGTTTTTACGCCAAAGGGAGAATGACAGAACTATTATATAGGCAGGAAGGATATTTCAGCCTGCTGCGAGCTGAAGTATTTCAGACAGTTTGTGTGGGCTTGGAAAGAAAAAGGAAAAAAAAAAAAAGCAACATCCATAGCATGATATAATTCCATCGTTTTTCCTCCCTTGAAACTCCCTTGAAATGTGTACTTGTGACTAATATAAAGGCATTGAGATTACCACGATGGTCTGTTTCAGTTAAATTTGCTGAGCTGGGGCTACCAAGAGCGGTCCTGCACCCCCTCTGATCTGCCTAAAATGCACCCCCTTCCACTGGCCTGTTTTTATTTAGCATGTCCATTTCTTTGGTCTTCTGGAAACTGGCATGTTTGCAGCCCTGCCTTTTGTACCAAAAGTGTGTTTGCCTTGGCTTTTTAATTGTGTTTTGTCTCAGCGTGCATTTTTCCCCAACAAGATAAGATTTGGACACGGTTTTTTCTTTCTTTCTTTTTTTTGGGAAAAAAAATCCATTTTTCACTGTCAACCTGTTACTTCCCTTAAAATGAGATGAGATAAAAACCCGCAGGAATATAAATAAGGCAATAATTTATCATTTTTCAAGTCAGTTAAAAACCTGAAGAGGCAAACCTTCAGAGAAGGAAGTAATATCTTCCTGGAACTGGCCTTTCAGGATGACGTTCTGGTTTGAATCAATCCAGAATGAGAAGAAGAAGAAGAAGAAGAAGAAGAAGAAGAAGAAGAAGAAGAAGAAGAAGAAGAAGAAGAAGAAGAAGAAGAAGAAGAAGAAGAAGAAGAAGAAGAAGAAGAAGAAGAAGAAGAAGAAAAGAGAAGAAGAAGAAGAAGAAGAAGAAGAAGAAGAAGAAGAAGAAGAAGAAGAAGAAGAAGAAGAAGAAGAAGAAGAAGAAGAAGAAGAAGAAGAAGAAAAGAAGAAGAAGAAGAAAGAAGAAGAAGAAGAAGAAGAAGAAGAAGAAGAAGAAGAAGAAGAAGAAGAAGAAGAAGAAGAAGAAGAAGAAGAAGAAGAAGAAGAAGAAGAAGAAGAAGAAGAAGAAGATGATGATTAAATGAATAATAACCAATTAGGGTCTTAAAATAGACAAGAGTCCACAATTTTGCTTCTACGGCAAGACATCTGTCTCCCCCTCTCTTTGTAAATACTTGAAATTACTCATAGTATTACCTTCCAATACTCGAAGGCTTAAAGGAAATGTTATAATGGGATAGCTGTCATTTGTTGGGCTTTCTGCAAAGATATTAATTTGCTAGTGAATCCTGGTTGGGGGGGTGGAATATGTACAGATAGTCCTCAACTTACAACAGTTCATTTAGTGACCGTTCAAAGTTACAACGGCACTGAAAAAAATGACTTGTGACCATTTTTCACACGGTTGTGGCATCCTCATGGTCACCTGACCGAAATTTAGATGCTTGCCAATTGACTCACATTTATGACCTCCTGACATGCAAAGTCAAGATTCACTCAACAGCCGTGTGACTAACTTAACAACTGCAGGGATTCACTTAACAACCGGGGTAAGAAAGGTCGCAAAATGGGGCAAAACTCACTTAACGGATAGAGCAGCATAAATTTTAGGCTGAATTGTGGTCTTAAGTTGAGGACCGCCTATACTGTGGAATACGCAGGAGTTCGGAATCTGGGATGCAAACGCCCTCTGCTTTCCTCTACCTTCATTGGCCTTTTAATCCCCTTCTTTATACAGTCCTTCCCTTCTTTTTTTTTTTCTTTTCACTTCTTTTCTTCTGTCGCAGAAGATCAGTACCAAGAAAAAAAATGGCAGGTATATGGAACCAAATCAGGGAAACATCTCGTTCACCATTGGCTTTGGCGCACGTGCTGCCATCTTTGTTCGTCTTCACTTGATTTGGAGGGGGGGTCTTGCTTTCTCTTCACCCATGAATCCAGGGTCTGTAGGCGGTTTCCTTTTCAATTCTGCCCTTCAATTGTGCTCTTCCGAGCCACAATCAATTTAGACACTCTGGAGGGAGCCATTGTGATCTGATTCACACCTAACGCTAAGCCAAAGCCATTGTTTGCAAATCACCATGATGGATTCTCACATTGCATAAAGCCATAATGGTTTGGTTGAAGGTGGCTTAAAGTAGCATGTGAACGTCCTAACATTGGTAGTTCATTGATTTAAAGTAAAGCTTCATTTCCTTTTGCCCTTTGCCCTAATGAAAGAAAATATAAACTTTTCAATGCAATTTAAAAAAAAGAAAAAAAAAGAAAATCTATATGTGTTGTACTGTTAAATGGAACCAAAATAGTTTTCCTTCTGTTTTCTTTAAAACTGGAAATCAGTGATGTACTAAATATTCATTTCTTCTAGAAAACCTTAAGCTTTAAGTACACTCTGCTGTTTTGTACTCGTTTGCTGATTGCCTTGTGCCGAGTAAGAGCTTAATGAAATGCTGCTTGTAGGTTCCTAACACCTTTATCCCTTACGCAAGCTGAGCACTCATTCTGCACAAAGCTGCTCCTATAAATTTTATACTCGCTTAATTGAATAATAATCAAAACAGCGCATCAAGTCTTAGGAAGTGGGCTTGCCTTAACGGGAAAAAAAAAAGGGGGAGCATCAGCAGAACAATGAAAGACAAAAATAGCAAAACCAAAATATTTCTGAATATCTAGTGTTGGGAAAGGAGACTTTATACTGCTTGCTCTCCACTGCAGATAGAAATAAACATCAAAATCCTTTTATCACACTCTTACGACTTTATTTTTTATCGACTGTGAAAAATCTGCCATCAGCATCTGAAATGTTTATTGAGAAGGTTATTATTGATGAAGGAAAACTACTGCATCGATGTTTGAATGGCTTAAGCTCCCTACCCCACCCCATCAGCAATTCTAAACAAGTTCTAACTTCAACATTGCCAGAAAAAAAATATATGAAAGCTTTCAATCAGTTCTACAGCTCTTGTTTTCTCTCCGGAAGTTGCAAATGCCTCTCCTGGAGACTTTTAGATCACTTTTTTGCTCTTCTTCCTTTGCAGAAGAAGCCAACCGTCATCACGTCATGGGTGGACTATAGAAATATGTGGCGGAGTAAATTTTGCTATTGAATATTCTCTCCAGTTAAAATAGAGTAGGAATCTGGTTGACGCCAAAGCTGTAGCTAATTATAGAATAATGCCATGTTTAGGCAATGAGGGTAAATAACTGCAGACAGCATTGCTTTTGAGAAGTTTCCAGGGTTTACGCTGATGTCTCTTCATGCGTCTGACTCTTCCAGCTTAAATTGCCTGTTTTGGGGAGGGATGTTCCGTTCTTCCAGTTCCTCTAGAAGGACAGATGACAGCCATCTCCCCATGACAGGTTTTTTTTCAGAGTGGAATGCTAGAAGCTATGCAAATGCAGTGAATAAACTCTGAATAATCTCAAGCGCTGGCCACTTCCCTTCTAATTGAGCAATGCATCAAAAACACGGTGACAGGAAAGAGCGTTTCTTGTTTAGCTCTGCTGCTGCCTCTCTCCTTATTATAAGAATAAGAATAGAATAGAGCTGGAAGGGACCTTGGAGGTCTTCTAGTCCAGCCCCCTGCTCAAGCAGGAGAACCTATACCATCTCAGACAGGTGAATGTCTAGTCCATGGGTCGGCCATCCGAAACGTCGGATGAGCCGCACGGACCCATTTAGCTTAAAAAAAAAAAACGCTGGGAGCCGCGCGTTCGCGCATGCGCGCGCACCCGCGCATGCGCGCGACCCCGTTCGCGCATGCGCGCGCGCCCCGCGCACCCGCGCATGCGCGCGACCCCGTTCGCGCATGCGCGCACCCCCGCGCACCCCGCGCATGCGCACCCGCGCGCCGTTCGCGCATGCGCGCGCCGTTCGCGCATGCGCACCTGCGCTCGCGCCCCCCCCGCCCCCCGCACCCGCCCGCGCATGCGCGCTCGCGCACCCCCCGCACCCGCCCGCGCATGCGCGCATGCGCTCGCCAAAATGGCGGAGGAGGCTCCGGAGCCGCAGGTAAGGCCTCAAAGAGCCGCATGCGGCTCCGGAGCCGCGGGTTGCCGACCCGTGGTCTAGTCTCTTCTTTAAAATCTCCAGTGATGGAGCGCCCACGATTTCTGGAGGCAAGCTGTTCCACTGGTTGATTGTCCTCACTGTCAGGAAGTTTCTCCTTAATTCCAGGTTGCTTCTCTCTTTGATCAGTTTCCAACCATTGTTTCTCGTCCTTCCCTCTGGTGCTTTGGTGAACAACCTGGCCCCCTCTGCCTTGTGGCAGCCCCTCAAATACTGGAATGCTGCTATCATGTCTCCCCTATTTCTTCTTTTCTTTAGACTAGCCAAACCCAAGTCCCGCAGCCGTTCTTCGTATGTTTTGGTCGCCAGGCCTTGGATCATATAAGCGGATGCCCTGCCTCTGCGCTGTCGGGGTGTATTTCTGCTGTCCCTTTGCATCACTTAAGTCCATGTGTAGGTGGGAGGGAGTGTGAAACTGAACATGCTACTGTGGGGGTCCTGGGTCTGGGAGGAAAGAAGGCTGAGAATGGAGCCTTCGCCAATATCCTGAGCTATTGGCCAACCACCTCTCCTTTCGACATGCACAGTGAACATTTTTTGCCCAGCAGCCTAAATGTAGGAGAAGAGCCGGCTGAGCTGGAAGGTGGAGTCAAACATGTCATTAGTTTAGAATCATTGAGTTGCCACAAAAGACCCAGGTTCAGCTCCCCTTGAATTCTCTTGACCCTTATCTAGTGCCAATTTAGTTTTGACCATTAGTTGGCTAGATTGATGCCTGTTAGTGGCAATAATAAACTCTTCTGTGCTTTGAACTCAACGAATGCTCCTAGTTATTTGCACCTTTACAGCCCAGTCTTTCTTTGACCTGTTTCTCCCTCTCCCAAACCAAACCTGTCCTATTCCATTAAAGCTTGGAAGAGTTATACTGACTGTTACAATGCTGATCTCCTCCTCTTTCTGCCGTCCTGCTTAGTTGCAAAGAATAAAAAGGTCATAAACCTAATGATTGTCCTCTCTTTTTAAATCTTTCAACGAAGCCGGTTTACTGCTTCAGCCATTGCATGCTGGGCTCACCCTTTGAGTCCGGTGCCTTTCTTTGCTGGGAAAATAATAATAATAATAATTCCATCGGTGACCACAAAGTTTATTACTTTGGCAGTGAGAGACAAAAGAAAACGTAATGTAAAAAGAAACAAAATAGATGGCGATAGTATGTTTTTTTTTTATAGGCCTTTGGTTTGTTATTATACACTTTATGGCTTAATCCAGGGATGTCCAACCTTGACAGCTTTAAGACCTGTGGACTTCAACTCCCAGAATTCCCCAGCCAGCATGGGAGTTGAAGTCCATAGGTCTTAAAGCTGTCAAGGTTGGACAACCCAGGTTTCATCAGAAAGGATTAATGGGAAATTGGGGTGAAAGGACATCAGATGAGAAGGAACAAGGCAAAGGAGCCAGAATACAAACAGGTCAAGGGTCCTCAATCCCTGGTCTGTGGCCCGGCACCGGTCCATGGAATGCAGAAACTGGGCCATGCAAACAAGCCCCATCCACGGGATGCAGGCAACACACAAGGCCACGTCCCCTGCGGTCTGCAGAAAAACCTCTCTCCATTGGACCACTCCAGGGTGCCCAAAACAGGGGTGCTGCTTAGGTATTTTTGACATGACTTCTAAGTATTTCCTGCATTCTTTTTTTTTTTTAAAAAATTCTTTTAACTTAAATCCCCGCCTGGTTTTCTGTAAATGTAGTGTGAAGGTCTTTGAAAGATGTGCCAGACATGGTTAGCGTCAGGTGGAAGTTGAGCAAAGGTACCAAAAAAGGCTAAGAAAGAGGTGTTAATTGGATTCTGCATGATGAGCAAGAGAGAAAAAATAAACACCACTGACTCATATCTTGATATTTCGCTTTATAAGCATGACCATTCATATTTGTTTGCAAAAAGGCAGCCTTAAGTGTTGGTTCCACCAGCTCAAGACAAGTTATTTTAATTTCAGGATTGAATATAAATCCAGTTATATTGCCTTAATTCTTCTGCTGCTTATCTACCGCACCTGATTATTTGCACATCTATCCTCTTCCCCCCCCCCCCGAGAATTCAAGGTGAAAGAGGTATCTCTCCTCATTTTACCTCACCCCAATAACCACCGGAGAGAGTTTGGGTGGAAAGAAAACCATTTCCCCAAAGGGTCTCCCGAGATCGTTGGCTAGAGCTCGACTAGATCCAATGCCTTAATCACAACACCACTTTGACTCTCACAAACATAGGTGATAGATTCCCACTTGTGTGCATTATGGAGTCAGACTTTCATTTCACATTCAAGGCTCGGCTTTCTTGTGAATTGAGTTCCGTATTTCAAGTGCTATCTCATGACCAGCCCTTGCGTAAATCATCTCGAAGACTGTCTCTTTCAGCGGCTACCTCACAAACGCCGCATTACAAATGTTCTCCCGGTGACATTGCGAGTTGTTCTCAGGGGGTGTGTGGGTTATTTTATTGGCCTGGCTCTCTACTTACAGCCCGAGTTGTGTAAATAAGAGCGTGAGTCTGAGATGTCCATCTTGGAAGAACTTCAGCATGCCCTGTCATCGGTCTCATGGTCTCTTTCTGCACCTAATCACTGATGGTCTTCCTTCTGCCGGACAAAGCCCAGATGTATAGACTATGAGTTCAACGGTGGCAGGAATTGGGTATGACTAGTTTAATTAAAAGAAGGCTTCAGGGGGTGACATGATAGGAGTCTTCCTTTATTTGAGGG
Organism: Azemiops feae; assembly: GCA_023970755.1. Taxonomy (NCBI): domain Eukaryota; kingdom Metazoa; phylum Chordata; class Lepidosauria; order Squamata; family Viperidae; genus Azemiops; species Azemiops feae. The sequence goes on from JALGBA010000972.1 coordinate 532,902, forward strand.
GCTGCCACAAAGAAGAGGTGGGAGGGGGGGGGTCAACCTATTCTCCAAAGCACCTGAAGGTAGGACAAGAAGCAACGGATGGAAACTAATTAAGGAGAGAACCAATCTAGAACTGAGGAGAAATTTTCCGATGGTGATAACAATGAATCAGTGGAACGACTTGCCTCCAGAGGTTGTGGGTACTCCAACACTGGAGGTTTTTAAGAAGAGATCACACTACCATTTGTTTGGAAAGAGGTAGGGTCCCCTGCATGAGTAGGGGGTTGGACTAGAAGACCTCCAAGGTCCCTTCCAACTCTGTTATTCTGTCATTATTCTGTTATTCAACATGGGGACAGTTGACTTTCTTTCTTTAGCAAGCTCAAGTCTTCAGAACATTTGTTTTGAACACACTTGGATGCGAAGGAAACACATTTAAAAGTTTGATACAAAGCAGTAGAAAAATACAGGTAGTCCTTGTTTAGCAACCACGGTTGGGACCAGCCACTGGATTGTTAGGTCACTAAGCGAAACCAGACTGTGTTTACGATCTGATTTCAGCTTTCCTTCGCTTTACAGACCTGCAGCTGTAAATGGGGGGATTGTCCGCAAAGTTACTTTTTCATCACTGTCCTAGCTGAGAACAGCCGCTAAGCGAGGCAGTCTCTAAGTGAGAATGACTTGTTTTCATTTTTACAGACCCACGTTCTTCCTCAATGAAATGCAGAAATATTTACAGAAATATAGGGACTGTGTCTGTTGGAATTCCAAGTTAGCACCTGGAAAGCACCAGATTGTTGAAATCTCAGTTTAGTTTTATTCTTGTAGCACATTCAACTCCCCCAACCCATCCCAGGAAGTATTTTTTTGAAGTTAGTATTTGATGTGAAAATACCGTGACTGTTTAAGGAACATGAATGTCTGAATAAACATCAGTAATGTATAATAAGATCTGTGAAAGCTGTGAGGAAGAGATCGTTTCATTCAATCAAACTGAAACCAACTTGAAAAGTACACACTGTTACTTTTAAGCAATTGTCTCCAGCATTCTCTAGGGATTCCTGTATAGTTCATGATTGACTATTAAACTCTCTCTGAATTTCTGGATATCAAACGCGCTAGTTCTGGCAGCAAAATTTGTTTTATTTCAGTTCCTGAATAAGTTTCAAAGTGCCATCAAGCAATTTAGTACATGCTAATATCTCCCCCGTGATATCCTTAGAAATATTTAAGTTTCACCGATTCATTCCTAAAATGGTTGGCTTGGTCCTTTGCAACTATAATCCCATACATCCAAAGGCGTGTTTTTATTTTACTTTGAGAAAAATCTACTAGTTATATATGGTTTTGGTACTCCTGTAATAACCATCACATCTCCAGTCAGCAAGACAAGAATGAATGACAGGATATTTTATTTCTTCTCTTTGCTTGATTCGGGGAGTTATGTTTCAATGATCCTTCATCCTTCTTGCAATCCATTGGCTGAAAAACCCTTCCAGGTGACAATACATAAATAACAATAAAAAAACCAATCTAAAAAACAGCAAAAACAACGAACAATAATAGCTATCCAAAGTGCAAGAGAACTGAATGAACCACTGCTTTAAAATATAATAATGGAGGCGCCAGGAAAACATCCGTCTGGAAAGATCTCCCAAGTTTGGTGCTACTCCAGAAAAGATTCTTCTTAAAAGCTGCTCGACCTTAACTTAGAGAGTTGGCCACACAGACAAGGAGGGCATAAAAAGGGGTGACCAAAATAGAGGGTCTGAGACAGGAGAGGAACACTGACCAACCAGGAAGAAAAAACAGAGAATTGAAATTAACCTTGAGTCATTCTCAGAGGGAATTGATGAAACGAGAAGCTCAACAGGAGAAAGACGTTAAAAAAAAAGGGATCCATGGATCCATGGCCCATCAAACTTTGATTGGACCTTAAATGTGTCTGTGTGGTGCCCTTACGAGCAGAACCTGTTTGATACCTTGGTACCATGTACAGCTTTGACTGAGGATGGATATCTGAAGATCTTTCCTTCTTAATAATAATAATAATAATAAAGTTGGAAGGGATCTTGGAGGTCATCAAGTCCAACCCCCTGCTCAGGCAGGTAATCCTATACCATTTCGGACAAATGGCTGTCCAGTCTCTTCTTAAAAACTTCCAGTGTTGGAGCATTCACCGCTTCTGGAGGCAGGTTGTTCCACTGGTTAATTGTTCTAACTGTCAGGAAGTTTCTCCTTAGTTCTAGGTTGCTTCTCTCCTTGGTTAGTTTCCATCCGTTGCTTCTTGTCCTGCCTTCCGGTGCTTTGGAGAATAGCTTGACTCCCTCTTCTTTGGCCCCTGAGATACTGGAACACTGCTATCATGTCCCCCCTCGTCCTTCTCTTCATTAAACTAGACATTCCCAATTCCAGCAGCCATTCCTTATATGTTTTAACCTCCAGTCCCCTAATCATCTTTGTTGCTCTTCTCTGCACTCCTTCTAGAGTCTCAACGTCTTTTTTACATCGTGGTGACCAAAACTGGATGCTGTATTCCAAGCGTGGCCTTACCAAGGCTTTGCATCTACAATTGGCAAGAAAACTTCAGAAAGCTTCCTTGCCTCTTCCTCTTCTCAACTTCCTTGCCCCTTATGACAAAGCAGTGCCTTGTCCTCTACGTTTAGAGTCTGAATAACGTCACTTGGGTTCTAAAATCCAGGCCCTCCTTAATTTCTGATAAATTCTTGGAGAGACACCAATAAATACAGGGATTCTTGTGCTCCTTTGCTTCCTTCTGCAAAGGCTCGCACTTTCTGAGATATTAGCAAAGCACGGGAGCTTCATCGGCATGACCTGGTTTCCAGGTAACCCCCTCCCAGGTCCATCTCACACAACCCCCACAGCAAACCCTTTGTCAGTGGCATAATAATACAGAGTGAATAATGCCAGGATGGTAGAAGCAGGAGAGCCTCATTAGACAGAGGAGTATTTGTTTCCCCGTGAATAGCAAGCGTTGAAAAAGAGAGAGAGAGATGGGATCAGACTAGGAAATATAAAGAGCGTCCATACATTTTGTTTCCCCCCAACTAATCTTGCAGAGAGAATAAAAGCACAGGGAGCCACCCCAGTTCTTTTCTCCTGACAACAGTGTGGCTCCACGCCATATTTATTTCTTAGATGATCTTCCGCTTTCTGAAGTTTTCTTGCCAATTGTAGACGTAAAGCCTGAGGATCACTTTCTCTTAATGTCATTACTGGAATATGAATGGTTTAATCAATCAATCAATCAATCAATCAATCAATCAATCAATCCAGAACAGAACTGGAAGGGACCTTGGCGGTCTCCTAGTCCAACCCCCTGCTCAAGCAGGAGACCCTATTACCATTTCACACAGGTGGCTGTCCAATCTCTTCTTAAAAAGGTCCAGCGTTGGAGCACCCACAACTTCTGCAGGCAAGCTGTTCCACTAGTTAATTGTCCTCACTGTTAGGAAGTTTCTGTCTTGCAAGATTCTCTTAATGTAACCATACAATAAAGAGAGAGTTAGTGTAGTTTGTGCTTCTTGCCTGGACCACCATGAAGGGGCTGAGCCAAGATTTGTTCAATCTAACATTCTCCTAGGACAGGGGTAGGCAACCTTGGCTCTTTTATGACTGGTGGACTTCAACTCCCAGAATTCCTGAGCCAGCCATGCTGAGGGGAAAGGGAGAGGTTTCCAAGCTGAGCCATGCTGGCTCAGGAATTCTGGGAGTTGAAGTCCACGAGTCATAAAAGAGCCAAGGTTGCCTACCCCTGTCCTAGGAGATAGCTGAACATTAGCAAGGATGAATAATTGGCTACAGAAAGCCCAGATTTCAAGCTGACTCTTATATTGGGCAGGCAAAGATAATTCCGGTCAACTTGGTTCAATCTAGCATTCTTCGTATCGATCGGCAGAAAACTCTGGGACTTTCTCTGCTAGTGCTTTTTAATAAGATAAGAAAGAATCTTATTCTCTGCCTGGCTGAGGAATTCTGGGAGTTGAAGTCCACAAGTCATAAAAGGGCCAAGTTTGAAGACCCCTGGTCTAAGTCATAGTAGCCACGCCACAACTACAATTCCCTACTAGCAGTGAAGACAACGCAGGTCAAACGTGGCTACATCTTGGCCAGCATCGAAACCAGCCTAGCATCGTTTCAGTTTACAGCGGTAAGGCTGCAACCATCTTTACACTTTTGCAGAGGTAAGTTCCCTATCATGCCTGGCACCTTTGTCCCTCAACCGTGTTCCTTTCCTGTATGTCAGAATTAATTTGAGCAAATGCTGACAGTTTCATGTCCTTGATTAAAAAAAAAAAACCCCGCTCCTGCTCTGTAAGGAATTTGTGTCTAATGAAAGTGTTTTCCTGCTACAGCTCAATAAGGATTAGATTTAATGCTAGAACACAGTGTATGTGCTATTAAATGAATTGCATGCCAGGAAAATGTGATTATGAGCTGCTCTTATTGGGGTGACAAAAATCTGCAGGGCGGTTTTTAAAACTTATTTATCCTGGCTGCTGTGACTGGGGAAAATTGCATGACAGAGCGACTGGCTTATGACAAATGTAGTATGCTTATAGGTATCCAGTAAGTAAAATATTGACCAGTCCAGATCAATAGCTTAACCTGGGTACAGCAAGAAGGAGGTTTACCTTGAAAAGAGAAGCCAAAATCCTACTTGTTGACCTCTGCTCTTCAATAACCCTTGCCTTAAGGAACAGAAAAAACAAACTGGGAGACAATGTCTATTACAGGGTAGAATTATTCTGTATTCAGTACAGTGTTAATAAGAGGATGTTGAAAATGCAATTTGTTTTGGAAATACATATATTTCTCTATTGTACACACGCTGGCTGGGATTCAAAGCTGTCACTGCTACTCAAAATGGGGGGGGAAATATAATGGTAACAGTTATTTAATTCTCCTAGATTAATAGATTTTTTTAAAAAAATATATATATTGGAGCAATAATTGCAGTGAATCGATGGGCTTCCATCTGGCACATTGTTTTCTTTCTAAGCCCTCGTTCGTCACCGTTTAATTCTGCCATTCAGCTCTTAAAATATGACAGAACTAATAATAAAAAAAAAAGCTTTCCCACCTCAGGTTTAGGGCATTTAGGAGGAAGGGCCTATTCTGTAAATACTTATTTTGCTCTGAGACTCTGTGTGCCACTGAAAACTGAATCCACGTTCCCATTCGTGGTCTTTCTCCTCCCCCACCCCCAGGTTCTCCTAAATTCAAATTTGTCTACTCCTAGGAATCGTGGCATGTGATAAAGTCTCATCTTTTTCAAGGAGAGACACGGCTTTTGCATCTGAAGGCAGCTGGATCTTATGGAAAGCATTAGTCTTAGCTTCCTGGGGAACACAAGCATTAAGTAATAAGAGCAGCTCTGTTTTTCCTTCCTTCCTCCTTCTCAGCTCATAAAAAGAATGCAAAAAAAAAAAAAAAATATCCGCGGTCCCTCTCTCGTCCTGCCTCCTCTGGAACTTCATGCTTCAGTAATCAGATCCATTTTCGTCACGTCTTCAAAATATCATTACCTGCAAGCAACCTGTGCTCCCATTGCTTGAAGCCGTTGTAGCTGAAAGATTTATGATTAACGATTGTTGCTATAGCATCAGTAGAGTAATACTTATCCGACTTCCATACAGATTTTTCTCTCTCTCTCGTGCGGGTCTTCTCTTTGGCACGGCATCAATCGTGTGCTGTAAGGACGTCTGTCAAGCTACTCTCATTCTTTGGAGACAAGAGTTTGAAATAGTCTTGGTCTTGGTCATCCCTTGCCGCATCTTGTAGGAATGAATTAAATGCTACTTGTCTGATTTAGGGCAGGGGTCTTCAAACTCGGCCCTTTTGTGACTTGTGGACTTCAACTCCCAGAATTCCTCAGTCAGCGGTGCTGGCTGAGGAATTCTGGGAGTTGAAGTCCACAAGTCACAAAAGGGCCAAGTTTGAAGACCCCTGGTTTAGGGCTACTGTTATCTTCCCTTTGCAGCAAGGTAGATGCTACCACCCCCAACTTTAGAAAGTTCATATAACTTAGTTTTTGGCCATCATGGGAGTATCCCTGTCTGGTGTCCTTTACTGCCATCAATGTTTGGAACTTTTTTTTGTGGGGGTCCCTAAATAACCCGCTTGCTTCTCGGTCCACAAATATGAAGAGGAACAAATGTTTTGGTCATCCTGGCTTCTAGGGATGGCTTTATCAGCCTTCTGTCCTTTTTGCTAGATATCCTTCTGGATGCGATGCAGTCTGGAGAGAGACCTGTTTCTTCCTCAGCTATCGTAGTTTAGCCACAAGGCAGTTGTTAAAAAAAGGTGTCACGTCCATTTTGTTATGGAGAAATTGTACAGCGGGCTATAAATAGAGGCTAAAATGATACATTCAGTCTTTCCCCCCCCTGAAAAATACATCTTTTTTTTTTTTAATGTGACAACTTTTTAATTTAAATATGTTCCTCCACATTAGATGTGCCTTTCTGCCTTGTCCTCTCTCACACTTCCCAAAATACAAGGTATTTTGGGGGTAATTATGCTGTAGAAATGCTAACAGTCAATCTGTCCCATGATCAGTGAGGAATGATAGTCCGGGATGTAACATGTAGGGTGGCTTACAGAAATATCAAACAATTAAAAAACAAACAAACCATTAGCCTGTGATTGGCCTGTCCCCAGTTGCTTCTGAACTTCGTCAATGAATCATCCTTGCAGCATGCAGAAACCTACTTTTTCTGGTGTAGTTTGTAGCTTTTGACCCGACTTATCTCACTGAAGCCGCACACACGATATTTACAAAGTATAAATCACTGTGCATACAGTATTATTATTCACAAATAGAGCTGCTCATAAACAGAGCTGGGTGTCAGTGGGGATATGGTTTCTCCTGTTTTTTTGCAAGTTATTAACACAGAGATTACTGAAGGCTGGTAGATTAGAAATCCAAGAATATTAAAACAAACCAAAGATCATATCCCATAATCCTGGCCGGACAAGTGTTCAACATTTTCCCCCTTAAGGATTAAATTATTATTGTTGTCTTCATTGAGCAGATGTCGGTTTGAAGAATAACCATCAGAGGAATATAACTCTGTGAAAGATTTCCTGTATTTGTTTGCATATAAGTACAGGTATTAGAACCCAGCTGGTGTTTGTTAGATCATAACCAAAGGGGATACATAGTCAGGATACCAAAGAAAGATCAAAATGTCATTTTAGGAGGTTTTCAGTCTACTGGCAGCTGTTAAAGTCCAACGTGGATGAGTAGAAGGCAGTGTTAAGTTGGAAATCTCTCCTTTGTGGCTTTGAAGGATGTTGGCTAAGATATAGTTGGTTGATAAATGGATCAGATTAAGGCTAGCATTGATTTAAGTGAGATCATCAAATGAAGAGAGTAAAAATAAAAAGTACGGACCTAGATCCAAGAACATGAAGGGAAAATGCATCTATTGCTTTTCTTAATTCATATTTATTCTTCGTAGCTGCACATAATAAAGGATATAAATTATTCTAACCGTGGAAAATAATTGCATTATTCAAATGTTTGGATTCAGCTTAGCTGCGCATTACAAAACCTCAGTAGCTATATCTCATATTTCCTAACTTATGTGTCCAAGTCTGGGTTACGCATCTCTAACACAGTGACATGTATTACAATTGGACACTGAATAGGAATGAACTGACTTTAACATTGACCATATCCAACATTTCCAAGTGATTGCTAAGATAATCTTTTGTCATCCAGTCTGGTTATTTCTCTTTCTCCCTTCTCTCTTAGTTCTTGACTTCTTCCATTTCTAATCACACACACACACACACCACGCACAAAGGGATTTATTCTGCCATTGAAGTATATGGATATTTAACATATTGTCTGTGACCCAGTTTGAGGCCTGCTAAGCCTCCGTGTCTTTTCTCATTCTGCAGAAAAAAAAGTGATTTAATGCTCGGTTCTTTATTAATCCTCATATGGTGCAAGAAGAGCCGTAATTCACTGGGAAAACATCTGTTTGCAATCCCGGGAATCCCCAGGTAGAGGTAGGAAAAGAGACATTTTGTTATGAGACGGGGCAGTAAATAAATAAATACATACATACATACTTCATGTTTAATCTAAAAATGATGGCCCTCATGATGACCCAGCAGAGAAGAGTAGAATTTCTGAGATCTAACTTCAGACTGTATTAAGGACGAGTGTGGGAACAATGGACTTCACAGCAGCTTCCAACCCCCACCTTCACCCTTACTCATGAAACGGAGAAAGATGGGTATAGGAGCAGTTTCCTCAATCTGATTCCCGCCCTTAATTCCTCTACCATACAAAACAAACAATGTTGCCCTGGTACTTCATCTCTTGACATCCTTCACCAGAGAACCTCTGATGGCCATCCAGAATGATCTGAGCCAAAGCTGTCCAACCTCCTTCAGGTGGCCAACCTCAGCGGAAGATTAGATGGAAGAACGATGGCTTCCATCAAAGCCAGTTGAAAAAAAAAAAAAAGCTGATAATTTATTATCGGCAGCGGGATATTCTTGTTTCTTATTTTTTTTTAAAAAAAATAACATTGTTTGAAACACTATAAACTAGGATAGATTCCGTTCTTACTAAATAATATGTATATAGCTTGGGGTTGATCTGTGGGTGCTGTCCTTGGTACTGCCTGAGCTCGGTTGCTTTCTTGCAGACGTTTCATAAGCCGACTAGGGAACATCATCACGGCTAGAAGGGAGTGGAGTTTGCAAGGAGTAGGTGAAGGGGAGAAGGACTGTGGGGTCTTTGATGCTTTCTGAGCTTAGCTGGTTTCTTGCAGATGTTTCATGACCCAGCTAGGTAAGATCATCAGTGCTAGAAGGAGGTGGGGATTGCTGTCTGAGCAATATGTAAAATACATTATTGGTTTATTTGCCCATTTGTAATTAGTCTCTCTTAACTGGCTAAAACGAAGGCAAAACTGGGGGGAAAATGACCTTCCTTCCTATGAAGTTCAGATCAAGTTGGAAAGGATTCTAGCTCACCATTCTGCATACAGACACTAAAAATATGGCATTTTTCCCCCTTTATGTCTAGCCAGCGGCTAGATGGATGAGAGAGGAGGTGAAGGACACTTGACTGAGGGGGAAAAAAAAACAGTATTGAGCTCATCCTAATAAATATAAATATGCATCTAGTAAAAGATTGACTATGGCACAATAACACAGTTTGAGGCTCCTAGTCACATTAGCTTTTAAAAATGAAGTTAAATATGTTTACAAAGCAAATTGTCTAAAATCACAGCAGACTGTCTTCTGGTGAGCAAATAGTAACAGGATTTGTTATGCCCAGGCCTTGCCAGGGAGTTAGATCTCCCACAGGCCTCAAACTAATCAATGTTGGAAATCAGATTCTAAAGTAAAAAGCCACTCTTCAGAGCCGGTGGGACAATGTTTAAATTCTTAACCATTAAAGGGGAGAGATTTCTTTTCAAAAAACAGGGACATTTGCACATGGAAAAAAAAAAAACACCAGAAAGCACTTTGAAGACGTAGACTTTGAAATTGCATTTGAGAACTCAGTTCCACCTCGGACAAATGAATTCAGAATTATTTAATGGAAGCTGGAAAAGGTTAAAGAGGCCATTAGGACTCATTATGTCGATGTGTTTTGGTGATACTGTTTGATAGCCCAAATATTGCCTGGGAAACCCTGTTCAGTTGGGATATTCAGCGACAGCCTTATAAAGTGGTTAAGTGGCCTTAGATGAAGGGATGTATTAGTGGTTAAGTTGAACACCCTTAACACTTAATGGGATTTGGATTTTCATTTTACCTGCTACTTTTATTCTGTGACACTTTAATTGAATGCTGGAGAGTTAAAATGGAATTAACAAAGACAGTGCTAAATTATTCATGTTTCTTTTTTATTCCCTTCTGATCTGGCACTCTGAGGATTGTCCTTTCCTTATATTTTGTGCTGCGCAATAATGTGAAAATAAATACACGGTCTGTTTTAGGGTGTGGTATGGAGAAACTGTCTGCAAATTGTGAAAAAAATCAGAATAATGTTTGCGTAGCAGACGGTTTGCCAGTTGTCTTACATAGGGAACATTTGCAGCAGAAGTGGGGCAATTTTTAAAACGGCTACAAACTTTTTGTTGGTCATTCCTTACTTTGAATTAGAAACTGGGGAAGAAAGGAAAAAAAGAAGTCTCGTTTTTTATAGCTAAATAGGAAGGCTTTGTCATTTTGCAGGTGGGACCAAACTAAGTGAGTATAGAACAGTTTATGATCTGTCCTTAGCATTTGAAGAGAGATAATTTGAATAGAAATGAAAATGGCACTGTGGTTGAAACCTAGAAATCAGAGCAGAGGTACGGATTCAGTTCAAGATGAAGGATACATTCAAAGTTTATTTGAATTCTACTATTCTGATGAACCGATTTACAAATTATATATCTTTAGTCTCTCAGGTTTTATTAAGAATATCCTTCCTTTCTTCCATCCTTCCTCCTCCTTCTCTCCCTCCCTCCCTCCCTCCCTCCCTCCTTCCTTCCTTCCTATAGCCTCTCATCACACAGATGGGATTCTGGGCAGATAGCAACCCATTTTAGTTGCCATTCAAACCAACAGACCTATTTTAAGAACAGTACCTGCTAATGCACACCTCCCCCCCAGCTTGCCTCCCCCACCCCTCCCCCCCATTGATTTGTTCAGCTGCTCTTTTCCTAAAGTCCTTTCTGATAACCTGGGAGAAAGTGTGATGACCTTCCTACGTTGAGAAAGATTTTTAAGCCGGAGTAGATGGGGAGAAGGGACCAGCCCTTCCTAAACTCGGAAACCAGCTGCCTGAGCTAGCTCTCTTAACCCCAGCTAAGAAAAAGTGACCTTCAAAAAATCTCCTTTGCTCCGAGATGCTGTGCTGGCTCCTGGCGGTTGCTTCTTCTACACGGCTTCCATTTCCCACTGTGACGCTATTCTGCCGATGGGCAAATCGGGCTGTCTGTCTGGTTGAACTGGCCTAGAAATGAACACATTTCCCCAATTCACAGGAGCACAAAATGAACGACGACGTTACACTTTGCTTTCCTGCAGTGGAAGCGAAGACCCGCCAAGGATAACCAGTTGCAACTGCAGGGCTCTTGAGTGTGAACACTAAATTAAGACACAAAGCTGCCTCTAAACAAGTATTTGGTCTGAGCATTGTTTTCCTGGTTTTAGGACAAAGCTAGTTAGGAATTTAGGTAGCCCTTGACATGACCACAATTGGTGTGCAGGGGGGGGGGTGGATATTTTTTGCGATATACGTGTACAATTGGTATTTCAGGTGACTGAATATTCAACTGCTTTCCAGCCGCTCTACAGTTTTTCCCATTGGAAACCGGTAATTTAGTAATCATGTTGAACCTTCAAGTGACTTCTGCATGGAGCATGATGGGCCTTCATCCTGCCATAGACTCAAAAAAAAAAAGAAGTAATTTCTGTGAGGTCCTTGATGCTCTCTGAGCTTGGCTGTTTTCTTGCAGATGTTTCGTGACCCAGCTATGTAACATCATCAGTGCTAGCAGTGCTACCATCATTAGGGAGCACTGATGATGTTACTTGCTTGGGTCATGAAATGTGTGCAAGAAATCAACCAGGTTCACAGAACACCGAGAACCTCACCCTCCTCCTCCTCCTCCTCCTCCTCCTCCTCCTCCTCCTCCTCCTCCTCCTGCGCTCTGCAAATTCCACTCCCATCTAGTACTGATGATGTTCCCCACTTGGGTAATCAAACATCTGCAAGAAAACAACCAGGTTCAGAGAGCACTAAGATCCCTCATTTCTCCCTCTTCCTCTTCCTCTTCCTCTTCCTCTTCCTCTTCTCTTCCTTCCCTCTTCCTCCCTCCTCCTCCTCCTCCTCCTCCTCTCCTCCTCCTCCTCCTCCTCCTCCTCCTCCTCCTCCTCCTCCCTGCAAACCCCTCTCCCTTCTAGCACTGATGATGTTCCCCAATTGGGTCATGAAACCTCTGCAAGAAAACAGCCATGAGATCAGCAAGGACCCCACAGTCCAACCCTGAGCTACAAATATTCTCTGTTTGTATCAGCCTGTTTTCATTTCTCCTTTAGGGGGGAGCTGCTCTTTTAAAGGGCTGCATTCAAGGTCAGTTTCAATCCCCCCCCCCTTTCCTTGCCAACTCAGCCAGGTCTTTTCTTCCTTGACAGAAAAGCCCACAAAGACAATCAAGCTTCTCTGATTAATTTAACACTTGTGTGGATTCTCTCCTTAACGTGCTATTTGTGTATGGCTTTGCTGTCAACTTTTTCCTGTGGATTGTCCTGGAGTGCTTTGGGGCTTATAATGTTGCAAGCACTGCACAGGACTCCTTTGTCACCCATTTCTCTGTCTTCCTTACTGCAGTTGTTAACTCTAATCAGAAATAATCATGCTTTGGGGAAAAAGTTTGCTCAGGCTTCATTTTTTTCTCTCCTTACATTGCTGCAGTTGTGCTCCAGGCGTTCTGGAGAACATTCAGGGGGTCGGTGTTGTTTTAGAGCAACAGCCCTCAATAGAAAAGTTATGAAGAAAATGGTTATTTTTGGTATGATAGAATCAAATCAAACAGAGCAGATAGGATAGGATAGGATAGGATAGGATAGGATAGGATAGGATAGGATAGAATAGAATAGAATAGAATAGAATAGAATAGAATAGAATAGAATAGAATAGAATAGAATAGAATAGAATGGAATGGAATGGAATGGAATGGAATGGAATGGAATGGAATGGAATATAGAATAGAATAGAATAGAGAACGGAATAGAGAACGGAATAGAGAACGGAATAGAGAACGGAATAGGAATAGGAATAGGAATAGAATAGAATAGAATAGAATAGAATAGAATAGAATAGAATAGAATAGAATAGAATAGAATAGAATAGAATAGAATAGAATAGAATAGAATGGAATGGAATGGAATATAGAATAGAATATAGAATGGAATATAGAATGGAATAGAACAGAATAGGAATAGGAATAGGAATAGGAATAGAATAGAATAGAATAGAATAGAATAGAATAGAATAGAATAGAATAGAATAGAATAGAATAGAATAGAATAGAATAGAATAGAATAGAATAGAATAGAATAGAATAGAATAGAATAGAATAGAATAGAATAGAATAGAATAGAATAGAATAGAATAGAATCTCCCGGCTAATAATAACAATCCTGCACTTTTATCACAACCTGGCACCATGACTTCATGGCCCTACTATGGTCAGGAGATGCAAGACCTAACCTTGATTGGGTGGCCCACGACTCTGAGATCAAAAATCTGAGACTTTCACAGTAAGAAAAGCTTGGAAGGTACATGAAAAATTTCCCTCGCCCTCCTTTATCCAAAGGGTGAAATAATATAATATAATAATAATAAAGTTGGAAGGGACCTTGGAGGCCATCTAGTCCTGCTCAGGCAGGAAACCCTATACCATTTCAGACAAATGGCTGTCCAGTCTCTTCTTAAAAACTTCCAGTGTTGGAGCATTCACAATTTCTGGAAGCAGGTTGTTCCACTGATTAATTGTTCTCACTGTCAGGAAGTTTCTCCTTAGTTCCAGGTTGCTTCTCTCCTTGATGAGTTTCCATCCGTTGCTTCTTGTCCTGCCTTCAGGCGCTTTGGAGAATAGCTTGACTCCCTCTTCTTTGGGGCAGCCCCTGAGATGCTGGAACACTGTTAAATAAATTCGGGCTTCCTCCTTGCCAATCAAAAACCCAGTCCCAGTTTATCCGATGGAGGCAACTGGAGCAAACCTAGCATGGGGGGGGGGAAGCGTCATCTCTCATAAGTAAAAGTCAAGTTGGTTGTGATTTCCAGTCGTGCTTCCCCAAATGATTCACGGCCCTTAAAATACAGCTTTTAGAGTAACTCATCTTTTTCTTTGCGGCACCCCAGAAAGACTTTTTAGATTGCTTTAACCCTGCTGCTGGGCCCTGCTGCTTTTATTCATTTTTCTGAGTTTTTAATTCGGGGAAGGGCGGCGTTCCTACCTTTGAGTGATTTCTTTTTGCAAATTGCCTGGGACGGAAAGCTGAAGGGGGGGGTAGAGGTTTTCCCAGTTGGAAATTGCCAAAGGCAGATAACATCACCCCTTTCGCTTTAGCATATTAAATGCGTCTGGCTCCTAACCGCTAATAAAATGCTGATCTTCCATTGCAGAAATCTTGCAGAATCTCCTTTCCTTATCTGGGCAGTACTCAGACAAAAATCTAGGGATAAAAAGGGGGGGGGAACCAAAACCCAGCCCTGTAATGAAAATAGTAACTCTTATTTTGTTATATCAGCGTGCCCCAGGTATTATTTAAAGACTGTCGGTGCTTAGAGCTGTTGGAAAAGCTCTTTAATTTCCCACGTGAAGCAAATTTGAGCACAATCTTTTTAGCAGCCTGTGTCTCAGACACTTCATTCAGAAATGGCCTCTGGTGGATGTAGAAGCAGGACAGCAACGTTTCTCCTTGTGTCAGTGTCCAGCCTTTCAATATTTCATGTTTTGATATTCAGACATTTTTTTTTTGGGGGGGAAAGGTCTAAATCAGTGATGGCGAACCTTTTAGAGACCGAGTGCCCAAACCCCCACCACCACCCCTGTCCCCACTCTGCCGTGCCCGCTGGACCACCCACTACCTCCACGGCCCGCCACAGATCACCCAGGCAGCCCAGCAGCGCCATGGTGGCCACGCCCTCTGCCCGTGCCCTGTAGCATCATGTGCGCGCTATGGGGTGCAAGGGCGGAGTCTTGTCCCCGCTGCCCGGCTACCATGTCCTTGGCTGCGCAGCATTGCATGGGCCATGCCCGGGGGCGACTCTCCTCCGAGGGCTGCTGGTGAGGAGGGGGCCATGGGAAGAGGTGGGGCTGGGACGACGGTGCGTGTGCCCACAGAGAGGGCTCCGAGTGCCACCTCTGGCACGCGTGCCATAGGTTCGCCACCACTGGTCTAAATGCTTATACAATAGCCACGAATCATGGTGGAATCCAGCATTATGGATTCAGGAGCTCACTAGGAGAATACTTGAGTGCAGGGCTTTTTTTCTCATAGAACGCTCAGAACGGAGTTCCGGCACCTTTTTTGGATAGAACCTTGTAGGGTAGGCAAAGCGGGTTGTATGACATGTGTGAGTTCCAGCACCTTTTTTTTTTTTTTTACAAAAAAAGCACTGCTTGAGTGTAAATACTTGTGAGGGATATACAGATAGTCCTTGACAGGTGAGCACCGTTGAGTCCAAAATTCCTGTTCTTCAGTGAAATATTTGTTCAGCGAGTTTTACCCTATTTTACAACCTGCCTTGCCACAGTTGTTTTGGTGAATCGCTGCAGTTGATAAGTTAGTAACCCGGTTGTTAAGTGAATCTGGCTTCCCCTCCCCCCTTGACTTGGCTTGTCAGAAGGTCACACAAAGTGATCACGTGACCCCGGGACAAAGCAATGGTCGTAAATATGAACCAACTGCCAAGCGTCTGAATTTGGGGATGCTGCAAAGGTTGTAACTGTGAACAACGGCCACAAGACACATTTTTCACTGCCGTTGTAATTTTGAACGGGTCACTAAATGAATTGCTGTAAGTGGAGGACTGCCTGTAAATGAGATTCCCCATGGATTGCAGCAGCAGCAGCACAAAGGGTACAATCTGCTAAAATGAGGATGGTCGTTGCATAGTTGAAGATCAAGTAAACTGAATCTGGTTCATATTTGGTCGTTCTGCATTCGGAAATCCCCACACAATGAAAGCCTTTTGGGGGAAAGGCGCCCAACCTCTTCCCCCCCCCCAGCCTTAAAAACAAAAAGAGGACAGCTCTAAAAATTCCAACTTTAAGCCAAAGTGGTTGTGATTCTAGGAGAAGTAATCAATTACATTATCCTATAAAGCTTCACGGCTCATGCGAATGGCTCAGAGAAATGGAGCAATTTCCAATGAGTGAGATTACATAAAATAAAAATATAGTGTTCTAGGAAGTGGGGGGGGGAGGGATGGGGAGAAAAGGCCAGTTTGCTTGGGCAACTGGGAGACCTAAACGCAGAATTGCTGAGATGGTGGCCATAAATAAAGCCGCAGCAGGTGTCCCTAAACCTGTGCAACGAAATCAGCAAAAGAATTTTGTGGTCCTTCCGAGACTCCCCGACTTCCTTTTTGCATAAGATTTATCATCTTGGAAAGAGTTATTTGCACGGCTATTTATACCCTGGTTGTCATTTGTAGGCTAAGAAAATGGGGGAAAGAAAATGCAGGAGACATGAAATCAAAAGTTGCTTTGAACATAATAATAATAATAATAATAATAATAATAATAATAATAATAATAATAATAATAATAATAATAATAATAATAATAATAATAATAATAATAATAATAATAATAATAATAATAATAATAAAGTTGGAAGGGACCTTGGAGGTCATCGAGTCCAACCCCCTGCTCAGGCAGGAAACCCTACACCATTTCGGACAAATGGCTGTCCAGTCTCTTCTTAAAAACCTCCAGTGTTGGAGCATTCATCGCTTCTGGAGGCAGGTGGTTCCACTGATTAATTGTTCTAATTGTCAGGAAATTTCTCCTTCGTTCTAGGTTGCTTCTCTCCTTGATGAGTTTCCATCCATTGCTTCTTCTCCTGCCTTCAGGCGCTTTGGAGAATAGCTTGACTCCCTCTTCTTTGGGGCAGCCCCTGAGATACTGGAAGACTGCTATCATGTCCCCCCCTCGTCCTTCTCTTCATTAAACTAGACATACCCAATTCCTGCAACCGCTCCTTATATGTTTTAGCCTCCAGTCCCCTAATCATCTTTGTTGCTCTTCTCTGTACTCTTTCTAGAGTCTCAGCATCTTTTTTACATCGTGGTGACCAAAACTGGATGCCGAATGCGAAACAGTTACAGGGTTTGATGGGGACATTTTGCGTTCATTGATCAGTGAAATATGTAATATCCTAAGAATAACAGAATAACAGAGTTGGACCCCTCAAATATTGGAACGCTGCTATCGTGTCCCACCTAGTCCTTCTTTTCAATAAACTAGACCTACCCAATTCCAGCAACCGTTCTTTATATGTTTTAGCCTCCAGTCCCCTGATCATCTTTGTTGATTATCATTCTCTCTGCAGCCTTAGTCTGTGTTTAATCCATGAGAAAACATTTGAATATTTTTGATAGTTGGCAGTTTAGTCTGCTATTCAGTCCAGTAGTGGGTTGTTGTTGTTTTTTGTTCCTGACAGATTAAAAATTATACATGGACAGAAACAGCCCACAAAAGACTTTATTTAAGGAAGCTTATAAACGATAAAAAAAAATGGAATTTGCTATTTTTCCTTTAGAATGATTCCGCCACTCTTACTATTAGGGAGGTGCGGTCACAATGAGGTAGAAAAAAAATGGTATTTAGTCGGAGTGGTTTGATCCAGAAGTTGACGCCTGCCCTAATTTGTGGGTATTTGCTTTAAGATGGTTCGTATTTTTAAACCGCCCAATCTGTAGTTATGCGTCTCAAACTATAATATGCAAAGTAGAATGCGGCTATCCTTGATTTTTGCATTCCTTGGGATTTTGCAGTAGAGGCCTGTGCTCAAAAGTCAATAATTGATTTGGAAGGGGTCATTGAAATCCGAGACTTCAAATCTCTGCTCCATGCAGGAATCCACCTATCCCGATAAATATCTTTCCATCTCCTGGCTGAGTTTAATTGCCTTAATTTCGTTGTGAGATCCACAGTGACAATAAAGATATTCTATTCTATTCTATTCTATTCTATTCTATTCTATTCTATTCTATTCTATTCTATTCTATTCTATTCTATTCTATTCTATTCTATTCTATTCTATTCTATTCTATTCTATTCTTCCATTCTTAATTCTATTCTATTCTGTTCTGCCATTCCTTATTCTATTCTATTCTGTTCTGCCATTCCTTATTCTATTCTATTCTATTCTATTCTATTCTATTCTATTCTATTCTATTCTATTCTATTCTATTCTATTCTATTCTATTCTATTCTATTCTATTCTATTCTATTCTACAAATTGCACTATTGGTATGTTTTCCCCAATATTCCAAGATGCACAGTAAAATAATTAATTGTTCTCAATGTCAGGAAATTTCTCCTTAGTTCTAGGTTGCTTCTCTCCTTGATTCATTTCCATCCATTGCTTCTTGTTCTGCCTTCAGGTGCTTTGGAGAAGAGGTGGACCCCCTCTTCTTCTGTGGCAGCCCCTCAAATATTGGAAGGCTGCTATCATGTCTCCCCTGGTCCTTCTTTTCATTCAACTAGACCAGGGGTAGGCAACCTTGGCTCTTTTATGACTCGTGGACTTCAACTCCCAGAATTCCTGAGCCAGCCATGCTGAGGGGAAAGGGAGAGGTTTCCAAGCTGAGCCAAGCTGGCTCAGGAATTCTGGGAGTTGAAGTCCACGAGTCATAAAAGAGCCAAGGTGGCCTACCCCTGAACTAGACATACCCAATTCCAGCCACCCTTCTTTATATTTGATATTATCTTTATATGTATTAAGCAGCCAACTATTGTAAGCTTGGCCTAAATATAAGGTAGCTAGTTAAACCTCTGCTTTTGGGGGGGGGGGTCTGAGCCTTGGCTTGCCCAATTGAGACCTCGACTGAGATGCTGGTGGCATCTCAGCTTGCTGGTGAGGAGGGAAGCCGGTCACCGCCGTGCCAAGAACCGACGGACTGAAATTCTCACCCAGCCTGCTTTGCGTCTGTCTTAGAGTTATCTCTCAAGTTGCAGACATTTCTGCTGGGGAGGCTGGGGGATTTGCTCATGCAACACGGCAAAATGCTGGTGCCAGAGAATCCCTCATCTGGAGAAGGAGAGACGCTATTACCGAGTTAATGGCCAGTATACACAGTTCCATCACCCTCACTTACCGATTCCCATTATCCACTTCACTCTGTAATGAGGATCTCGCTTTCCTTGCTCACATTCACGCAACGGCAGCATCAGCGCTCCGCTAATCCGGCTGCCCGCACAAACGTACGGGCAGATGGAACTGGCAACACTGAAGATGTCCTTATCGCTTCGGTCCAGGAATATCAACGCCGACAGGGGTGGGGATTGATTTCCAATTAAAAAAAAAAAACTATAGAAAAAAACTACCTTGTTGCACCTTAACTAAATCTTGCACGTGTCCAAAGACCTATTTATTTATCCCTGTCATTAATACTAGGGGGGAAAAAGAAGATCCAGCTACTTTTTTTTTTTTTTTTTAGCAAGATCCAATATTATAATTGAAACTCAAGTACTTTGGCCACCTAACGAGAAGGAAGGACTCACTGGAGAAGAGCCCAATGCTGGGAAAGATGGAGGGCAAGAGAAGAAGGGGACGACAGAGAAGGAGGTGGCTGGATGGAGTCACTGAAGCAGGAGGCGTGAGCTTCAATGGACTCCAGAAGATGGTAGAGGACAGGAAGGCCTGGAGGAACGTTGTCCATGGGGTCGCGATGGGTCGGACACGACTTCGCAACTAACAACAACAACAATATTATAATTTTTGAAACGTATGGAGAAAATGGTCGTAGTGAAGACATACGATCTCGCAAAGTTCCATCCCAGTGCCTTGTATTCAAGAATTCGCATTGTGGTGTTGCCCTTCTGAATAACACCCCACCCCCCACCCCCTTTATCCCCTGGGATGCAATTAAAAATGTGCAATGCACATTATTTATTTATCGATCATAATATTTTTTACCGATCATAATATTTTTTCGATATTATTTATCGATCACAATATTTTTTTTTTCAAAGAAGGAAGTTGGGCCCTGCTGAGGTCAAGCTTTCCCACAGGGGAGACCACAGAGGGAGACAAGCATTGATTTCAGTTGCCTGTTATCAGGTGTTATTGAATGGGCCATGCGGAATAAGTCTTTCTCCCTCTGTCACACGCAAAATCAGACAGAGGGAGGATCAAAAGGAGAAAAGGTGGATGGCCAGGGGCAGAAAGCAAGGCTGCCTGGCGGCCCAAGCCGAAGCAACATTTGAAAAATCTCTCAGTGGTCGCCTTTTTCTCATGAGGTCTATTTGAAGATGGCCCGCCCCCTCCTAAAAGTTAGATGGTTTTGATAAGCTATCCCATGAAACAGATCGGGCACTTGGAATTCCGAGGACTCGATGAAATCTCCAACTTTTCTTTTTTGTCCTTTATTTATTTGTATCCTGCCTTTTGATAGTTCTACAAATAACTCAAGGTGACAAAACATATCCAACATAATTTTCTCCTCCTATTTTCCCCACAACCACAACCTTGTGAGGTGGGTTGGACTGAGAGAGAGGGACTGGCCCAAAGGCACCCAGCCAGCTTTCATACCTAAGGCAGGACTAGAACTCTTTGTCACCTGGTGATTGGCCCAAAGTCACCCAGCTGGCTTTCATGCCTAAGGGCAGGACTAGAACTCACTGTCTCCTGGTGATTGGCCCAAAGTCACTCAGTCAGCTTTCATGCCTAAGGGCAGAACTAGAACTCTTTGTCACCTGGTGATTGGCCCAAAGTCAACCAGTCAGTTTTCATGCCAAAGGCAGAACTAGAACTCTTTGTCACCTGGTGATTGGCCCAAGGTCACCCAGTCAGCTTTCATGCCTAAGGGCAGAACTAGAACTCTTTGTCACCTGGTGATTGGCCCAAAGTCACCCAGCTGGCTTTCATGCCTAAGGGCAGAACTAGAACTCACCGTCTCCTAGTGATTGACTCAGAGACAACCAGCTGACTTTTGTGCCTAAGGCAGGACTAGAACTCAGGGTCTCCTTCTTCCTAGCCTGGTGCCTTAACCACTTGACCAGCTGGCTGTTCTTCTTCTCCTTCCAGGAAGTGGAAGGACTATTATCTCTTATCACTATAAGATTTGCACATGCACATGCTCTTTCTGGGTGATGGTGTCAAGATAACATAGCATGGCTCTGTGGGTGACGCTGCTTTTAGATTTTTGAATAAAGGCAGTGTTTCAAAGACAACACATGCCACTTTCCCCAAATCATAGCCCTTTTTGCTGCTCGGGGCATGCTTTGGAAAAGGTGACATCTCCGGTTGTTTTCATGTTTGTACGGTGACCGCAAGGTTTTAAAATATACCCGCAGCAGAGTTTTCTTTCACCTGCCTGAAAGCTTGTGATCCTGCAAATACAGCCGAATTATCCTTCTCACCAGTTTGCCTATTAAAATCTTATTTAGCTGCAGTTTGTCTCAGGCCCTTCTTTGTTATGAGTGTCAGGAGCGCCACTGGGCTTCCATTAAGCATCAAAAGTGACGGACAAACCTGAGAACACAGCAGAGAAAAATAGTGCTTCCAACAGGATGTGACAACTGACAAAGGAAAGCACAGCTATTACAATATGCGTCGAAGGTTTATGGGAAACGCGCATATCCCGAACACATGGGATATGTGATTTTTCACTAGGCGTCGGCAGAAGGCATTGATAGAAAACCAGCAATTGAAGTAGAACTATTGTCCCCTTATTGTATGTTATTCAACTGCTATTAAAAGGATAGAAAAGAAACTGGGAAGAATCTTGCAAGAATCAGATTGTCTATTCCCCCGCGGTCTTAACAGAATGTCTTCCAGGCATATCGAAAAAAGTTTTGGCTGAAACGCGGTCATGAAACTGAGGACCAGAGCAGCATTAATATTTAGAATTGAGCTATCTTTCTCTTCCCAGCTTTCTAACACGAAGGTAACTGCCTTATCACCTAGACTAACTCCTAATATTCTATTCTTATTCTAAGATAACCACAGCAACCAGTTCTAGAAGTTGTGTGCATGGGCAGGATGGAGGGAAAGCACCACAATAATGCAAAATAAATTGTAATTCCAGTGTTGGTATGAATCAGAGAGGCTAACAGAATTCGTATTTCCGCGTTAATGAGCATGATACATAATTGCCTGGTCTTTTTATCTGGCTCTAACTACACACACACACACACACACACACACACAAACACACACACACACACACACACACACACGCAAATCTGACTGTGGAAATGTAAGGAGGTTAAGCAAAGAAAAATCAAATAAACAAAAAGCTGGCAATCAGTTGTTCCATTTTCCAAACCAGACTAGCACAAAACCCATTAGGGAAGTACATGAATAAAAGCAGCCTTTATAGAGATGGGGAGAGAAAAAAAAACTCCTCAAACTACAGTAGCTTGTATTTTATGATCACTGATGACAAAGAAAGAAAAGCGGTTCGATGGATCATGTGACTCAAGAATAATGCTGTCAGTTGTTGCTAAAATTCATGGTAATGATCAGAAAAGCACAGCTTTCATTTATGAAATGCACATGGCTGTTTTGATGTGCCAGATTAATAAAACGTCAAAGCACCAACAGGGTGCATTTTATTTTACTTTATTTTATTAAGCCCAACCAACGAGCTGTAGCATAGTGAAAAATGTTAGTAGATGGGATGTTAAACTCATCTGGAGGAGGAGGCAGGGTAGAAAATGAAAGAAATGTGATGTCCGAAATGAATGAAATGCAATCGTCAGAAATGCAATGTCAGTGCGATGTCAGAAATTAAAGAAATGCAATTAGGATTATTTTAATTTCAATTTAATCAGTTTTGGGTGCCCTTCAACGCTGCAGTCTTCTCACGCCGATTGAAAAACGGTTAAAATTAAATTGCATTTATTATAGTCGCCCGCGTCAACAGCCTCTGGGTCTGCGAAGTCTAAAACAGGATAAAAGCATTCAAAATATTTACCCAAGTACCAAATGCCATTTTAATGAAAATGACGCATGTTGTGTGATGACTTAAGAAATTCAGTGCATAAGGTCGGATTATGGTATGTATGCAGAAGGGATCGATGCTACACTTGGCTTTTGCAATAGCTGGATGGGACTTCTGCAGTCCCGGAGTGTCTGGCGAGTTGAATGTATGATCAACTAACAAGTGAGGTGGTCCTTGGTGGTCTCTGAGCTTGGTGGTTCTCTTGCAGACATTTCATTACCCAATTGGGGGACTTCATTGGTGCTACAAAGGAGTTGGGATTGCAGAGAGCAGGAGGAGGAGGAGGAGGAGGAGGAGGAGGAGGAGGAGGAGGAGGAGGAGGAGGACTGTGGGGTCCTTGGTGGTCTCTGAGGTTGGTGGTTCTCTTGCAGACATTTCATTACCAATTGGGGAACTTCATTGGTGCTACAAAGGAGTTGGGATTGCAGAGAGCAGGAGGAGGAGGAGGAGGAGGAGAGGAGGAGGCGGAGGAGGAGGAGGAGGAGGAGGAGGAGGACTGTGGGGTCCTTGGTGGTCTCTGAGCTTGGTTGTTTTCTTGCAGACATTTCATTACCCAAGTGTGATACATCATCAATTGTACCTAGTAGCACTGATGATGCTAGTTTGGTAATGAAATGTCTACAAGAAAATAATCAAGCGTGGAGCCCACCAACCCCCCCCCCAGTTCTCTCCTCTTCCTCCTCTTCCTCCCCCTCCTCCCACAAACCCCAGTCCCTTCTAGCACTGATGATGTTACCCAGTTGGGTAGTGAAACGTCTGCAAGAAAACAGCCAAGCTCAGAGAGCACCAAGGACACGTCAACCCCTGCGCTACGAATATTGTCTTCTATTGAAAGTAATAAGCAATAAGCTCTTTTAATGTGACTTTGGCCTGGGGAATGTGACTTTTGCTCCCTAAGCAGAAAGTAGTTTTTAAGTTTGTGTGTGTGTGTGTGTGTGTGTGTTTCCATGTGCGCCTGTGTGTTTGTGTGTTCGCATTAGCATTCCAATTGTTGGCTGTGTTTTGTAGTTTGCATGACAAAGGTTATATCTGGAGTTGCTATGGTTCTGAGAGAATCACAGAATGCGGTAAAGATACACTCGAGAGCTTGCGTTCAGTCAGGCCCATTATGAGTGTTTTTGTCCTATAGTTGCCGCCTGTTTCTCTTGGGAGATTAAAATAAAACCAGCACAAAGAGTCAACTCAGGGCGATAATGATGCCTCTTCAGATTTGAGGCAAACTTACAGCCTAAGAAAAATCCAGCCATGTTGATATCTTGTTTTGGATCTGCCTGGCAGATGATGCTTCCAAATAGCCCTGCATTCTGCCCCCCCCCCCGTTGCTATACTGTAATTCTTGTTGTTTAATAGAAGCATATTTTCTTTTGTTCAGCCTTTGTGGTCTTGGTCTTGGATCAAAAGAATTTCTGGAGATTGAGATCGGATTTGGAAGTCTCTCTGCCCCATTTCCTTCTGCAAATTGAGAAAGATCTGGTCCAGAACAGAAAAGATACATCACAATTCCTGTTCAGTTCCAGTTTGAAGAACGCTTACATTCCTAATCAAGAATGCTTTTAGCTGCCACCTTATTCTAGGAAACCAATAGCCATCTCTGGCTCTTCTCATCTTGAAGAGTCTCAACAGCGGCCTTCTGAACAACGGCTTTAAGGTCTCTGTGTGGTGTAAAAACTGAAATATCGTGCAAAAAAATCGGTGTGCATCTGGGGATTCCTTTTTCTGCCATCAGAACAGACTCTGTTGAAGTGCAGAGCGCAGAGCAAATTTCTGTTAGCTTTGGAGTCAATATGTTACTAAAAATTATTGTTGTATTGGACCACGGCTTGGGGAAATAAATTACCGTAGCTTGGTTCATGTGTAAACCTTAGAGTTTACCAATCATCGTGAGCAGGATCACAAATTGGCAAGGCAAAGCAAACTCATCCTCGTTGTGACTTTCTACACTGTTATGAACTTGGCCCCTGACAGTCAAAGGGTGTGTGTTCTAAACCTGAGGCCCCCAACCTTTTGGGCACCAGGGACCGGTTCCATGGAGAAAGGTTTTTCCATGGACCGGAGGGTGTATGGATTTGTGTGCTGCTATGTTTTGCCAATTGATGACATTCCTGGTGGGGCATTTCCGAGTAATTATATTGTCGTTGTCCCAAGATCTCTTTTCTTAATGAAATCAGTCCCTCTGGATTGCCTAAATCCTCAAGCAGAAGGTTCATATCCTGTGGTGTGATACAAAGTGAAGTTTTGTTTAGTATCGGGACCCCCCCCCCCCCCCCCGGTGTTTGCCATCACTTGACAAACAGCTACACTTTGGCACGGGCTGGCGGCAGCACTGGAAAAGAAACTTCATTTAGAACTTTGGAATAAATAAATGGATAAATAAATTGCATGGGATCCTGAACAGATGGCTATGTTATAAGCAGAGGCTAAATGAGATTCTGTTATGGTTTGGATTTTATTCTGTTATGATTCAACAACTTGGCATGATCTGATTTATCAGTCAGTCTAGCTACTAGAAGTAGCAAACATCTAATTCTCTCTTCTATTAGGAAAGAGGAAAAAAACTTATTAGCAAATCAGAATGCTTGTCTTCCCCTTGGACTGGGGGGGAGTAAGAGTTAGAAACTTTTTTCAACTCTTAATCCCTCCTATGAAAACTCTAAATCTCAGCAGAAAGTGAGCAAGCCAGTCTTTTAAGCATGCATCATTTGATGCGTCTTGTGAAAAAAGCCAACCACAAACAAATACTTAGGATTATTTCTGAGATTTTTCCTCTCTAAATTGGCATCTGGTCTTGGGGGATTTTGGAGAGTTTCAGGGTTATACGTAAGTGAAAGCTACAATTACCCTACCAGTGACAGAATTCTGGCTCCATCAGAATATCTTGAATACAGAAACACTAATAAGCCAATCATTAATCTGAATGTTGATTTTGTTCCCCAGGTTGATATGCCCTGCAGAGTTTAGGAGAAATAGGCAGGAGACCTTCGTTATCTCTAGAGTCTTGCAATTTCCAAGGTTCCTAAACAGAGCCTTCTTCTTCTTCTTCTGCCATATCCGTTATCGGACGTTGGCGATCATGTTGGCGATCCTGTTTTTATCAGCAGCCGCACGAAAAAGTGCTGCTGAGTTTTGTCCAAACCAGTCCCTTAGATTTTGAAGCCATGATGTTCTTCTTCTGCCTGGACCTCGTTTGCCTTCAATCTTTCCCCGGAGGATTAAATGGAGTATGCCGTATTTTTCTGGGTGTCGCATCACATGTCCGAAATATTCTAACTTTCGTTTTTTAATTGTTTTGATGATTTCCCTTGGCTTTCCCAGGCGGCTTATCACCTCCACATTTCTGATTTTGTCAACCCAGCTTATACGTAACAGCCGCCTGTAAATCCACATTTCAAATGCTCCTCGTCTCTTCAGGTGGCCTTCTGTCAGAGACCAACTCTCTACTCCATTGAGCAGGATAGAAAAAAATATAGCATCCGACAAGCCTGATTTTCAGTCTTAGGCTTATGTCGTGACTGCAGAAGACCTTTTTTCATTTTGAAGAATGCTGTTCGAGCTTTCTCTATCCTTGTCTTTACTTCAGCGGTCATGTCCCAGCTTTCATGTCAATTAGAACCGAGGTGCGTGATCCTTTCAACTTTTTCTAGTGGTGTTCCTTCTGAATTTACAGAGCCTGGCCTTTGGTTATCTCACCTATGATTTTAGCCCCGGGGGAAGAGGGTGTGACTTTATGGACGTACAAAAAAAAGTGCATTTTTCTTTCTGGGTTAAAAGTTTTTATTAATTTTTTTCCATACATACAATAATAACTTTTCAACCAACGTGCTGTCTGAGTTTACATTTGCTAATACATATTTAATTCCTAATCCTTTATTCTTTCCTCTAGCCATCGATAAAATAAGTCCCAAGTGGATTGGAGAACAGGTCTCCATGATAGATATGAGGGAACTGCTTGAGAGCAAGTTGATATAATAATAATAATAATAAAGTTGGAAGGGACCTTGGAGGTCATCGAGTCCAACCCCCTGCTCAGGCAGGAAACCCTATACCATTTCGGACAAATGGCTGTCCAGTCTCTTCTTAAAAACTTCCAGTGTTGGAGCATTCACCGCTTCTGGAGGCAGGTTGTTCCACTGGTTAATTGTTCTGACTGTCAGGAAGTTTCTCCTCAGTTCCAGGTTGCTTCTCTCCTTGACTAGTTTCCATCCATTACTTCTTGTCCTGCCCTCAGGTGCCTTGGAGAATAGCTTGACTCCCTCTTCTTTGTGGCACCCCTGAGATATTGGAATACTGCTATCATGTCACCCCTAGTCCTTCTTTTCATTAAACTAGACATACCCAATTCCAGCAAATGTTCCTGATATGCTTTAGCCTCCAGTCCCCTAATCATCTTTGTTGCCCTTCTCTGCACTCTTTCCAGAGTCTCAACAGCTTTTTTACATCGTGGTGACCAAAACTGGATGCAGTATTCCAAGTGTGGCCTTACCAAGGCATTGTAAAGTGGTATTAATACTTCACGTGACCTTGATTCTATCCCTCTGTTAATGCAGCCCAGCACTGTGTTGGCTTTTTTGGCAGCTGCAGCACACGGCTGGCTCATATTTAAGTGATTGTCCACTAGGACTCCGAGGTCCCTCTCACAGTTACTGCTATTGAGCAAGGTACCCCCTATACTATACCTGTACATTTGGTTTTTCTTGCCTAAATGTAGAACCTTGCTTTTTTTCACCCTTGAATTTCATTTTGTTAGATAGCGCCCAGTGTTCAAGTCTGTCCAGGTCCTCCCGTATCTTAAGCCTGTCAATTCTAAACAGACAATCCTGAAAAATCAGCGTTTTGGCACTTTCATAAATATCATACGCTGCGGAATAAGCTCTTGAAAACCCTGCTAAAAAGGGAATGCGCACCACGGTCTGTGGTACGTCTGACCCAGCATCCTTGGATGCAAGCCATGAATATTTTGCCTTGTGTTTTTCACTCTCCCTGCTAGACTGAATTGCTTGTTTTAGAAGGACAGGTGTGCCCTTTGCCTTTGGTTTTCCTGCTGTGTTTAATCACAGTTCTAATGTTAAAGAGGATGCAAAAGACATTATTATTATTATTTCGGACCGAGTTTCTGACACTATTTTAATCATGTATGTGAGACTAAGGGCACCATCTGGCAGGAAGCAAACACAATGCTGTGACTGGTGGCAATAAAGTAGTTTTCCCTTTCCCTCTTAGCTTCCTTTTCATTCCAGGGGTCATTTCCAATAATTCACAGAGGCTTATGTTGCCTTCCACTTGTTTTCCTCAAGAGTCAAGTCAGGGGCACGCTTGTGCATCGTCTTATTTTTTTTTCATATTTTTTTTTCTAAATACATTCATTTACTGCAAAACTCTTAATCCTAACCTGCTAAAGCCCAGCCTTGATATCTTTGGGTGGAAAACACAGGTTCCATCAGAAATTATCTGAATGTTATGGCATTTTCCCAACAAAATAATCTTGTTGCCCTTGGCGAAAGGCAGCTTGTATTTCCAAGGAAATCTCGTTGTAACGCAACAAATGCAATCTATTCTGAGTACACCTTTGGGAAGTACTTCTGGTTTTTCATCCTTGACATCATTCCCCAGCCACATAAGTTTACACAAATTATTTATGGGGGGGGGGGGAAACAGTAATAACCTAGTACTCTTTGGAGAAAAGAATGCATCTCCTATGCAGATTAACGAAGCTATTGAAGTCTAAGAAGGACATAGTTTTAAGATGCCTCTTTAGTAATCCTTAAATATAGGATTATATTTCCCCTGTCCTGACCACTTTCTACAGGGGGACAATCGAGAGCATCCTGTCATACAGCATCACAGTCTGGTTTGGAGGCATCACTGCTTCAGACAGGAAGGCGGTGCAGAGAGTGGTGAGGGTGGCCGAAAAGATCATTGGCAGTTCCCTCCCTACCATCCAGGACATAGCACAGAAGCGTTGCTTGAGCAGGGTCCGCAAGATTTTCTGGGACACGACACATCCTCTTCACAACCTGTTTTCCTTGTTCCCTTCTGGGAGGAGGGGGCTTCGTGGTATCCGTAGCAGAACATCCAGATTCAGCCATAGTTTCATTCCATACAGCATTAACCTTGCGAACTCTCAAGCTTCCTCCTTGCGTTATATATTCAAGATGGACAGTATTTAATATTTATTTGCTATGTATATGTAGGGATGTGGGTCCATATATATGTTGTACATAGTGTGTTTAGGTGTGTGTCATGTATGTGTTTCACTTTGAGAGCGGGCAACTAAATTTCATTTTTTATGTGTGCCATTGTGCCCACAATATAAAAATGACAATAAAGGTTATTTATCTTATCTTTATCTTACAAGTACCTGTTTTTAACATGTTCTGTCTCAGTGAGCGGCTTTTCAATTGGCAGTTTCACCTCTTAGTTTCTGTACCAAACAACTTTAAAAAGGGGTCCACAAGTTGTCATTCAATGTTCATTTTATCTACATTTTATCTACATTTTATCTTAGTTTAATCAACAAGCTGGGCCTACGCTTTTGTGGCCCGAAGGCCCATCTGCCTTCTGCTTTGTCCTTTAGTCGTGACTGATGGTCAGTTTGCATCCTGGTTGTGGCTTGGCTCAAGAACATTGCCCTCTTTCCAACCTTCACCCAAATCTAAGAAGACAGTCTTTTCCAAGGCTTTGCCCTCTTTCAGATGGCCGTATCATAGAAGCATGAAGCAATTAGCTTCTTGCTCCAGAGTGATGGATCTGTTTACGATAGCATGTGACAGTTACAAAACAAGGAGATCAGAACTGCAGCATAAACTCATATCATCTACTAGGATAAATGGTCAGTCTTCAACTAAACAGAAATCCTTCTTACTGATTTATCCGTATAACTCTTTAATGACTCGATCAGTTAGCTGATGGACTACAACTAATGGGATTAATTGATTCAAATCGGGTTGGCCGTCCCAGTAAATGCAATGGCTTGACTCTCTTGAAAACTCTCTCTCACACACTGCTCTCTGCAAGTAGAACATTGAACATAAAATAATAGAGTTGGAAGGAACCTTGGGGGTCTTCTAATCCAACCCCCTGCTTGAACAGGAGACCCTATACCATTTCAGACAAGGTTTTTTTGAAAGCCTCCAGTGATGGAGCACTCACAACTTCTGGAGGCAAGCTGTCCCATTGGTTGTTTGCTCTCCTTGTTGCAGTAGTGTTGCTTAGTGTGCCATTAGTGGATTCATCTCCTGCTGTCATTTCTTATTTAGTATTTTCACATCAGTTCTTGACCTTACATCTCATACTCAGTTTCTCTATCTCCACATATTGACTCTTGGGTTAGGATTGGTGGAACTTGCTCAGACTTCAAAGATCCATGTAGAATTCTGAGCCATTTTGTCCTTTTTGCTTTGGAATATGAAAGGGGCATCACCCAAGGTTTGGTTTTGCGGGGTCCCTGGTGCTCTCTGAGATGGGTAGTTTTCTTGCAGATGTTTCATGACCCAACTAGGTAGCATCATCAACGGTAGAAGGGAATGGGGTTTGCGGAGTGGTGGGGGGCTGTGGGGTCCTTGGTGCTGTGTGAGCTCTTGTTTGCTTGCAGACTTCTCATTGCCCAAATGGGTAACATCATCAGTGCTAGACGTTTGCTCACAGACCAAGCCCCCCTTCTTCCTAGCACTAATGATGTTATCTAGTTGGGTCATGAAACATCTGCAAGAAAACAGCCAAGCTCAGAGAGCACCAGGGACCCCACCGTTCAAAGCTTCCCTAAGTTTGTTTTTCTTCATTGATAGGTTTCATTTTTAATTTAAAAATGGATTGGGTAAGGAATAAGAGTGGTATCTAGAACAGAAATAGTCGGAGACATTTTACAAGGAAAGCACCCGTAGCCTTTTGTTACAAAAAGAGAAAATTGTGCATTTGACTCTGATATTTCATCACTCTTTGAGAAGCTACGATCCCCAATGACTATAACTACAATTATAGCTGTCACTTGTAAACATCTTTACTTTTTATTCCCTCCATGTCTTCCCAGCTGAGCATGTTAATTAACAACTTGCATCACCTCTTGGTATCTGAAACTAAGAGAGCTAAACGCATCCTAAAAACAGAAGGGAAGCCTCTTGAGAATCTCTTGCCTTTGATTTTTTTCCCCCTGGCATTATTTTCCCCACTCCCAAAGAGTTGTTTCTTTTAGCCCAGAGATTTGGAAAGCTTTGTTTTAAAAAAACAAGCATCATTTTGTAGTAGTTTTTCATATCAATATTTGCGAAGGACTAATTGGTGTGAACTTTTATGCCTGGGTGTCGTCCCTGTAAGCTAAATGATACTGCTGCCATCCATGGAAACCAAAGTGACGTAAGATAAAAGAGATCTGAGATCGGATTAGGTGGTTATTTTACTGTTTATCTTAGCAACTTGGCTTCGGAAGAGACATGGATGAAAGGTTGACCTCTCCTCCATCCACATGTTCTCCATTTCCAGCTGCTATAACTTGGTGGGGTGTTCAAAATTCTCAGCCCTCACCATATTTATGGGGGTCCTTGGTGCTCTCTGAGCTGGGTTGTTTTCTTGCAGACATTTCATGACCCAACGAGGTAACATCATCAGTGCTAGGAGGGAGTGGGGTTTGCTCTCATTTTATATACTATAGTGGCTGGTGGGAGTGTTCTTGCTGGTTCCTGATTAGCCTGTTGTTTTATTGTTAGCTTGTTTGTCTGAGTTGTTAGTTTCTTGATTGTTTACTTCTTGATTGTTGGCCTAGTAATAAACTTGGCATTAAGCTCTGCTCATCTGGGTGTTGATTGCTGATGAGGAGCTGTTTTGGTCTTTTTGTTTCCTTTTCAGCTTTTTGGTGGTCTCTTTTGAATGGTATGTAGTTGTTGCTTATCTCTACGTGCCTGTTGATGGCCAATTGGCCTTAATGCCAGGCTCCCAGGCTCCCAGATTCCCTGTCACCAAGAACTTACATTCTGATTTTCACCCATAGATATACCATCATTCTTTCAAATTTTTCTTCTGAGCGCCGTATAGACATCTTCCCGTTGAGACGCACTACTCCCGTTTTGCAGCATACCCAGCCCGAATGTTGTCTTGTCCTAAGTCAGTAACGCGCTCTTATTTTTTTCCCCCCTCAATGCAGAACCATCACCCTAGAGAACCAGTTGGTCGTTCTTGCAACGTTGCCAACTGATGCTGGGAACTACTACGTCCAGGCGGTCAATGAAAAGAACGGCGAGAACAAGACGAGTCCGTTGATTTACCTGAACGTGACAAGTGAGTACCGTCATTTTGACAAACAGAGCACAAAAAGACAAGCTGTTTATTCATTTATTTAGTCCACAAGTGTTAGAGTTGCCAGGGTCAAAAACCCCTGCTTTGGAGGCTCATTCCAATATAAGGAGAAACGAAGAAATGTTTTCTCTCCGGAAGGCATGATTCCTACTGTATAATTGGACTGCTTGGCAAGAGGCACTAATATTTCGTTGCCTGAAATGATTGTTTTGCTCCAGTGATTGCAAGTAGATATCAAAAAAAACAACCAACCCCCTAACCCTGATACTGGTGTCATATAAGAACCCATCTCATAAAACAATAGAAAGAACTTGGAGGGGAGAATTTGGACAAACCCTTTTTCTATCTCCTCTGCTTGTGTTATCTCACCAGAAGTCACAGGCTAAGAGGCCAGATCTGGAAATCTACTACTGTAAAGCTTTTTGCTCCAGCTTGCTTGCTACACCTGGTAAAATAGCCTTGGTAATTGCTTTACCCCCGCGCCTTGCTAAGTTGTTTTTAAAATTTTTGCATAAATTCTGACGTGTAACCTCTCAACTTTCTTTCTTTCTTTTTTTTTTTCCTGGCTACCCAAGAAAAGCCACTATACTTAGAATTTAATGACGCTCATTTATAAAGCAGGCTTTAATGGTCTGTATTACATAACCACTAAGGCACGCTGCAGCTCATTTTCGGATCTTAATTAACACTGGAGAACAGCCGGTTTATGGCCACAGGAATAAAGCATTTACAGTACTCCATAGGGGGCAATGCACGCTGTGGGGCCTCAGAAAAGGAAGTTTCCTAAAGAGTTGCAGAATTCACAAAAGTGGCTGAAAAGTTAATGACTAAAAGAAGAACGGGAAATCCAGCATTCTCTGTGTGTGTGTGTGTTTGTGTGAGGTGTGAAACATCAAGTCCACACCACACTGATCTATTGCTGAACAACCTACACGCAGAAATCTTCTCAACTGAGGGTCAGCATCTGCTAGCAGTTAAGATAAGGGTGCACAGAATTCAAGGAAAGTTGCTTGTGGCTACTTAGCGATTCTAGGCTGATTCCTCTTTTCACTCTACCCTCAGGTTCTGCCACTTCTTCTCCTACAGTGTGTTAGGGTCCATAAAGAGGTTGGATCTCAATTCCAACAGTTTTGATGATGCTTTAATATCAGAAATGCCAGTATTCAGAGAAGGGTGGTCCATGTGAAGAGCCTGAATGAAATGTTGCTCCAGGACTGTTCTCCATCCAAGGGCCAGATTTTATTTATTTTTATTTATTATGAAATTGATATGCTGTCCATCTCACCTAGAGGTGATTCTGGGCGGCTTACAGCAAAGTAAAAACAGCAAGAATATTGAAGTTAACATTTAAAGTAGCAAAGATGGCCAAGGAAAGGAGCAAGATGCCCGTGGGTGGAAGTGGAGTCTTCTCTCAATGCATTAACCACTTCCAGTGTGACGTGCCCACATTGGGGAGCCAGGCTGAGCCAGGTTTTAAGGGCACTATAGAAGGCCAGATCTCACCCCAAGGGGCATCTTGTCTGATTCAACCCCTTTTTCAAGCCATACCAATTGCTAACTGTGACTGCCTTTGGAGGGCCATCGTTCCCATCCTTGAATTATGTGTTGGGCAAAGAAATAATTCCTTACACCTGACCCCAATCTGACCCCACTCACCACCCCTACCCCGTTTAATTTCAGTGATGGCCCTATTATACTGACCGTACTAGGTCTCAACGTTTTGCTTATTAATGTCCTCAATTTAATTGATTTACGAAACAAGCTTTTGGCACGCCAGATGCTGGGGCTGATCCGCCATAAACGCCGTAATTTAAAGTAAGTTAAATTTCTCCACCATGAAAAACGGCAGCAGGAAAAATGTTTAAATATCAGTACCATAAAAGTAACAAATGACAGTCAAGAGAGACATACGGTATTTAACTGCTTTGGAAGTCTTTTTTTTCTTCAAAAGCCAACTGAAGCTCATTAGAAAGAGGGGGGGGGGCAATTGTCCCACTTGGGATGAGAACTCAAGCCTAGACTCATGTAAACACAGGAGGGAAAGATCTGACACCCTCTCCCCCCAAAAGGCTTTGAACCTTATCTGGTCTTTCTCAGGTGAAGACTGCCAGTCTGGAGAGATTCCTGTATTATAGGCAGAGAACAATGAAGTAGTTAGACGAAACTTTACATGTGTGGGTCTGGCCGCTTTTGTGCCTGACAAGGATGCCAAAATCATCCAAATGAATTGATGACTCACTACCACAACTGGAGTACTCTCTCCCCCACATTCTCAAGATCCTAAAACCGAGCACCTTCAAGTTTCTTTCTTTTTTTCTTTTTTGTTAACTGAGAATCAAAGGATAGAAAATCAAGAACCGTTACTAAACCATTTTGAACTGGATCGACAATGACCTGAAGATCAGTGGTCATTTTGATCTCTTTTAAGCAAAGTGAATTACTTTTCAAGCTGTTAACCGTACAAGAGTTTAATAAACTCTTCAAAAAGTTTATTAAAAAACACCAAGAGTCTAACTTGAGCAAATGACTAAGAGGCAAGTTTGAAAATGATACTCATGAGTAATCTTCTTTGGCACCAGGTTGGGTTTTGCTACTCTGCTAATTGGTGGTGCCATTTCAGGCTTTGCTGTAAGGAAAGAGTGACATCTGGCAGATTATTAATAAAGTAAATATTCTCTGCCACAATTCACAATGTTAGGAGACGCATGCTTTTTTTTCACATTTAGATGTCTTATTTTTTTTCTCCCCTTACGGTGCAGGCTTTTAAAAAATGCAAAACATGATGGATGACAGTTTTAAAAGTCTGTCCAGCCATTGGTTCTGAGAAATCCATAGATGATATAGCCCATTATTTAATGGAGATAAATAATCTCCCAAGCATTGCAAAGAAAAGAATCTATTGTCTTGCTGATAATATGAAAGTAGTGAAAGGAATAAAATTACACCCTTGGTTTGGTCGTATGGTAATTAATTTTTAATATAACGATATCATTTTGCCCTGGGTCTTCATCTCAGGGCATAAAGAGGCCTGGTATCTATAATAAACAGCTCTTTCATCAAACGTCTTTAGCGATTAATTTATTCCTTAATCCTCACGCAAGGATAGGGCGTTGTCCACGTTGACTGCTCTACCAGTTCATGAGATTCACCCCTGGGCTAACAATTTTCTCATTGTGCTGCACTTCTACATATGGATTATGCCTCTGTGGATTTAATTATACTAAATAAATATGTAGGTATGATAAATATGTGCAAAAAAAATGTTTAAAAATCACATGTTTCTCATTGAGCACGTCTCTGGTTGACAGGATTAAAAATGGATGTAGGCCTTCTACTTATAGAGCTGTGATTTGAACTTGATAGGCTGATATATTTTTTCTCTCCTGATGTCTAGATGTCACAGATTTCATTTTTGGTGAGCCAGGCAACAAGATGGCCTGTTAAAAATAGGCGATTGGCCCTGAAAATAATCGAGTTATATTGTGGTTCATCAACATGCAGAAACTCGCTTGGGGGAAAAAAAACATTCTAAATGTTAATTAACAAAAAAGAAGCACCAGGACCCATTTCTATCCGTGGGATGGCAGCCAATAAAGGCTCT
Source organism: Azemiops feae (assembly GCA_023970755.1). Lineage (NCBI taxonomy): Eukaryota > Metazoa > Chordata > Lepidosauria > Squamata > Viperidae > Azemiops > Azemiops feae. Next base: position 568,502 of record JALGBA010000972.1, read on the forward strand.
GAGTTAAATCATAGCCTGAATTTTAAAAGTGGGAAATATTAAAGCAGTATATTCAATGGAATTGCCTGGATGTTACGTGGATTTGCTATTTAGGAATGCAGAGTATGGATAAAAGTTGCATAAAATTGGGGAAGGCATATGGAGGTTTGGGGGCACTGTAGCCCTGACCTTAACCCTTCCATAAGAAGCTGGAAAAACTCTTCAAAAATTGAGTCTGGATCTGAATAATAGTCAACAAAGAAGAGAGTCTGCTGGATATTGTGCTTTTTCCCTATGCATGTGGATTTCTCACGGTATCTGATTGTGTCAGGCGTGAAGAATCAGGACCACACGTTAAACCCCACTTAAGCTGGTTTATTGCTCATGTCTACACATAAGAATCTAGTCAACTAACGTTCAGCACTAAATTGGCGCTAGGTAAGAGTTTACAGAATTCAAGAGGGATTGGACTGCTTGTGGGAATGTAGTGATTCTCAGCTGATTCCTCTCTTGACTCCACCCCCAGGCTCTGCCTGCTCTTCTCTTACAGACTGGCCATTGTGGAAACAGGCCCCGAAGTATTTTACCAATTCCCAGCAACCTCAACCAGCATGAACAATGGCAAAGAATTGTGGGAAATGTGTTGCATAAACTCTTCTTTTGGTCTGACCCAGTAGGCCTCTTGCTGTGTTTCTTAAATCATCCAGACAAAAAGATTCCTGCACCATTCCTTGGAAAATTTAGTCCCAAAGCCCTGTTTTACTATATAAATCTTATCATTCTCAATAATACTTTGCCTCTCCCTCAGCAACCTTTCCCCCCCCACAGCCCTTGTTCTGCAGATCAAAACCATTCCTGCACCAGAGATATCATTTGCTAAATCTGGCTAAACCGTCAGATTTCACTCTTGAGATTTTTAACAATGGAGCAGACTCAAACACGTTGAAGATGACTGGGGGTCCCCTGAAGCGTATTATGGGGAGTCCTCGTTCAGCGGTGTTTTGCAGTCACAACAATGATGGAAACGTAAGCTTTGCAGGTCTGTAAAGTGGAGGAAAGCTGAAAACAGATGATAAACACAGTTTATCACATAGCAGATGATAAACACAGTTTCACATAGCAATCACATCGCTCAATGGCCGAGTTGCCGGTCCCAACTGCAGTTGCTAAATCAGGACTACCTTATATTGCATGATTTTTCGACACAACGTTCCAGGTGACTCAGTGGCAGATACAGAAAAAGAACAGAAGCCCCCTGATTCATTGCATCAAATAGCTTCTACTCCTTGCTTCACTTTCGTGGATTACTTTGGCTAAAATGAAATTCATCCTTAAGCTTAATTTTTTTTTTCCTCCTCTAAGAAGCAACTATGGCAAAGAGAAGTTGTGAGGGGACTGGATGTTTCTGCCATGTCGCACAGCTTCGATTCCCTCACCAAATATAATACGTAGAGCAAAATCAGTCTTATGAGTTATGCCATGTTTAAATCCATCTGTGGAATAATAACATTTCATTTCCCCCCCCCCCCCACACACACACTTTCTCGATAACCTTTAAGGTTTCTTCCTGTCGAACAAAATTCTGGAGGAGAAAAAAAAAAAAACCTGCAGCAATTTGTTCTTTCTGCAGCTCACGAATATCGGCTTTGTGCTTGAGCAATCCTTCAATATTCCTTTGTCATCCAGAAAGCTAATTTCAAGTAGCTGTACAAGTGTTTTGGCGCTAAGCTAGATCTATATGGATAATATCTGGTAAAAAGCAATTCAAAATGTACTGCCGTTCTCTTGACAAAGGAATATTTCATGCCTGCCTCTGAACTTCAAAGGAGGCTAATATACATACACCTGAAGAAAAGACGGTGAAGGGGGTGGAAGAGTTCCTTGTTTAATTAATTCTCAATCTGGAAGAAAAAAAAGATGAATACAGCTAGGTCAACTCAGTGTGTGACTCGTTTTCCATCTGGCCTTGCTTTGATGTGTGGCGATGTTCTCTTTGCAGAGTACCCCATACAATCGATCAGAGATCATGTTTTCAAGTGTTGAACAAGGAAAGGAAGCCATTGTTCTTTATGTTGTGGAAAGCGCAAAGTAGCTCTTGTGCACCCTTCAGATTGAGATGTTTGTGTGAATGAGAATGGCACTGTTCCCAAAAGAAGCCAATAGAAGACACTGTTTGTAGCTCAGGAGGAGGAGGAGGAGGAGAAGGACTGTGGGGTCCTTGGTGCTCTCTGAGCTTGGTGGTTTTCTTGCAGGCCTTTCATGACCCAACCCGGGAACATCATCAGTATTAGAAGAAAGGGGAGGTTGCAAGGAGGAGGAGGAGGAGGAGAAGGACTGTGGGGTCCTTGGTGCTCTCTGAGCTTGGTGGTTTTCTTGCAGACATTTCATTACCCAACTGGGTAACATTATCAGTGCACTAATAATGTAACTCAGTTGCACGATGAAACATCTGTTTATTTATTAGCAGATTCTACAAATTCTTTTGCAAGGAACATTAATAGCTGTTTCCCCCCCCCCTCCTAATTGTTTGCATGCAACCATTACTATTGTCATATTGCTAAACAAAAAAAATGCTGCGAGGATGCTTTGTAAAGTTGACTTCAAGAAATTAGCATTTAAAAGTATGATTTGTAAATACCGTATACAGCATTTATATTGAATCTGGACATATTGCTTTTTTCCTGCACTGTAGAAGCCAGTTGGGGCTTCTTTCGAAGTCCTTTATTTATATCTGGCGCATGGAATTAGTCTTTCTCGATCTCTAATCGCTTTTGTTATTGCATTCATTGAAAAGATTGGTTTCTGCTGTCTTGTGGCTGTGCTGGAACTGAAACGTTGTGGTAAGAGCTTCTTGGAAGCCAAAGAAGGAAAACGCAAAATTGAATTTACCCAGAAATTATTAATTATTTTATAAAACACGACACACATCAATTAGACAGGCCATCTGTGGAATTCCGTTCTGAATTCAAAAACATAATTGCTATATGTGCGTGGGGGTGTGTATATATATATATATATATATATATATATATATATATATACATATATGTGTTTGCGTGTGTGTGTGTGTGTGCTTGCTGTTGCCGGATCTTTTTAATGTACTGAAAGAAAAAAATAAAATAAAAATGATTTACTAATGATAGAATATTCACTGACGGTAAACAAACACAGATTTGGAAGGTTGACTTAGATTAACACATTTTCAGTGTGAAAAATAAATATTTTGTTGAATTCTAAAATGCAGATTACCTTTCCTCTATCTGATAATGCCCTGTTCGTATTACAGGGCCATAGTTTCCTGATCATTTTTCAGCCTTATGGGGAATACAGTTATCACTCATTTTGTCTCCATAGCTCTGGAAGTAGCTTATATGCTGCATGAGAGTTGATGGCCCAACATTATCACGGATGGAAAGAAGGAGCACGCTGTAGCATCCAGGCCAAGAGTACAGCGGCCGTAATAATAACTTTGCCTGGGCTATAGAAAGCTGACTGGCTTAGGCAGAAGAGAGGCATAATTTCATATTTTGGCTATCCAAGAAGCCCATCTTCTTCCTGCTGTCATAAAACCCAGATTTTAATGAAAACTGACATTTATGGATGCAGACAGCCGGATTATAAAAATAACGCTGGCTATTGTGAGGCTCTCAATAAAATTACTGCAGTTGCTAGACTAGCTACAAGGCCATAGTTAAAGGTTAAAAATCCCAAGTAATAGATGGCATTTATTCTATTATCAAGCCAGAAATTTCATTAAAACTGAACTGTAATGTCCCACCGAGACTATTTTCTTAGGCTGTTAGATGACTAACCACAAATAACCCATAATCAAGAAGCTGTCAGTTTCTCCAAATGCTAGCCTACCTTAGCATAAATAAACTAGAATTATTTGAAGGGCTCCTTATGAGTTAGCCTTTCCTTTTCATCAAAATGCATCTCAGCTGGGGTTTCCTCAAAACAGGTTTAGTGAAAGACAAACATGTTGCCTACCTCTATGCTAGTGTTGAGTGCAAAAAAATAATAATCTGTCTTTGTGTTTATATAAAATAATGCAGAATGTAGAATCCTCCCTCCCCCACAATGTTGAGACAATCTATATCAACATGGTCTAACTGATAATAATTCCTCTTGATCCTTTTGTCTTTGGCCTAATCCCAGCACCTTTCTGACTTGGCTATGCCAAGAGACAACTGGACTTCCTTGTTTGTTTTCCCCTTGAGAACATTTCGCTTCTCAGCCAAGAAGCTTCTTCAGTTCTGAACAAGATGAGAAGTGAAATGTTTGCAAGGGAAAAAAAAAACAAGAAAGCCCAGTTGCCTTATGGAAAAGCACCTTTGGGACAACCATGACCTGGATGATAAAGGACCTCCATAGACCTTTGACTTGACATTTGGCTTAAATCGTTTCTACTTTCTTTGCTTTATTTTTAATGGATTGAATAACCACTGTTCCTAGGGGAGGACCTGTCAGGTGTGAAACACCAAGTCCACCTTGAAGGTGCCATTAAACTGGTTTATTGCTAAAAAGCCTGTGCTTTTAGCAGGAAGCTTCTCAACGGAGGGTTGACAGAGTTAGAGAAGAAGCAATGGCACTCAAAGAGAGTTGGACTCACTTGTGACTTCATAGGGATTCTAGGCTGATCCCTCTTTTTGCTTCCGCCACTCCTTCTACAGGACCACTTCTATAAAATGAATTGCCCATATCCTGTTTATCTGCTCTGTGTTGCCTTCAAATGTCTCCCATTAATTTCTTCAGGATGCAGGCAGGAGATCTTTCGGGGGCCTTCAGCCCTCTGTAATGTCTTTCATATAGAGACGGAAGTTATGTGTGTCCCGTTGATGATGGATGGAGGTCATTTCTCCAATATCATCTACGTAGAACTTGTTTTAAATCAAATCCATTATAAAAACGTCACTCACTTTTTTCTCCACCTGTCCCATTATTTCTGAGTAAGGAAGGTCTTTGCTGTCCCACAAGGCGGAAGCGGTTGACGTAAGCTAAAATTTCCCGTTAAGGAAAAGAAGGCGTCAAGTAACTAAGACAGCTGTTTTTTATTTCCCCCCCCCAAATGTAAACATGTGTATACAGGTTTTTTTTAAAATCCTTTTGCCGTCCTCTTAGGACGTTAAACATACAGAAGAGGAGGGGTTGCGTAATGTTAATCGCGTAATTAATAATGAATAACACTCCCTAGGGCGATGGATGCAACATCGCGATGAGAATTTTAACGGAAGAAAATGCTTAGTGTTATCCAACAAAATTGTGGTTTCCCCTCTAGAGTTCTATTGCGGGGACAAATTCCCTGGGTTTTTTTGGATGATCAGAATTCATATTTCCCAGATGAGGTACATACTCGTGGTTGCTAAAACTTCTCAAGCGATGAGCTCTCAGGGAAAAGCCTATTGGGACCAAATATTGTCTCTGAGCCTTCCACTGAATAACAGAAAAATACATCTATTTCATTGCCCAAAAGATGGGTAACCCTCAAACTCTCATTGTTCCCCATGTCCTGCATATTCAAACTGCTTGGCGGCTAGCATCAGCATTTTGTACCCATGGCGAGAAAAGATGAATTAAGCAATTAGCTTCAGTCTAAGTCCCTAGAAGCCTGGAATCCCACTTCCTTTCCTTTCCCAGATATTATGGACAAGGAGGGTCTACTTTAACCAGTCCTTAAAATCCTTGAAGAAAGGGGTTGCTGTACAAGATCTAGTCATGACAAGACAACAATTTGTCTTGCCAGTTGGCTCTAAGGCAGTGCTTCTCAACTTTGGTGACTTTAAGATGGATGAACTTCAACTCCCAGAATTCCCCAGCCAGCATGGCTGGCTGGGGAATTCTGGGAGTTGAATTTCACCCATCTTAAAGTCACCAAGCTTGAGAAATTCTATTCTAAGGCACCAACCAGCTCACCTTTCCCCAACGTTCATTAGATGTTTTGCTGGAAGAGGATTCTCAAATTAAGGTTCTGCTTCAGGTAAAATGACAGGTAACGATGGTTTAGACTAGAGGACATTCTCCAGATGCCATCTTGTTGCACACCTGGAGCCCTCCAGATTTTAAATACACCTAGAAAAAGCAGAAAGAATGAAAAGCAGGGTATTAAATGATGGATTTTCAAATGTTGCGACTCAGCCAGGTTTATCTTGAGTATCACATCAAGTGACATTCCCATAGCTGTTGCAGCAGGTAATTAGTAGTGAGTGATTTCAATTGCAAATAATATTTTCAAGGTGATCGGAGAGGTTAAATGGAATCTTTGCGAGGGAGATGAAAGGGTCTAGAAAAATGACAAAACACACGCGCTATAAATCAAGGGCAGAAATTCAGATGTTGATTTTTTTTTTTTTATTCCCTTCTTGGAGTTTACTGACTTTCTGTCTTGAAAGTCTTGATATACCAGCTTCGGTCTTCATTTCCCAAGGAGAGAACCATCTTTCTTGTTGGGTTTTTTTTCTACTTGCTGAGTTTTTGGCCATGGAATACTAAATAAATTGCTTATTTAGGTGCAGGTTGCTTGTGGCTGCCAAGATCCTGACAGAAAGTAGAGATGGATTATCTCCAGGTTTAAGAGAAATCTGCAAAAAATGTAATCTCTCTCTGAATCAAACCATATGCATATATTTTTTTTTGTCTATTTATTATAGAAACCTTCATTTCACAGCTAGTGAGTGAGTGAGACTCATACATCTTTGTATAGACATTGATATTGATATGTTTCTTGTACACACAAATCTCGGATCCGTCTAGTATTGTTTTCAGCTGTTGGCATTCACCGTACTGTGCTGGGGGGCGGGAGGGGGCGGCGGCAACCCCCTAAAGAAAATCCATCTGAGACAATAGTCATGCTTGCAAATTAGTTTTAGATAATTAATTGACGCCAATAACATTGAGTTAGCATTGCTGGTATATTTTGATCAATGCAACAATCTGATCTAAAGATCAAATGGCTTCCATGAAAAATCATTTTAATAGACATGTGACAATTTACTAACAAATTATCCAGATGCCTGATTGTAATGAAGTTGTTAATAGACATGACTGCCTCTCTTCATCTATAAAATCAGTCAGGTTCTTAGTGAGTTAGAAGAATAAAGCTGGAAAGGACCTTGGAGATCTTCTAGTCCAACCCCCTGCTCAAGCAGGAGACCCTATACCTTTCCAGACAAAATGGCTGTCCAGACTTTTCTGAAAAGCCTCCATTGATGAAGCACCCACAACTTCTGGAGGCAAGTCATTCCACTGGTTAATTGTTCCCACTGTTAGGAAGTTTCTCCTTAATTCCAGATTGCTTCTCTCCTTGATTAGTTTCCATCCATTGATTCTTGTCTTGCCTTCTGGTACTTTGGAAAACAAGTTGACCCTCCCCCCCTTCTTTGTGGCAGCCTCTCAAATACTGGAACAAAATAACAACTGATTGTGTCTTGGACAATCAATGATTATTTATCTTCACTGATATGACTTGCCTGCTTTTCTGAGTGGTTTCCGAGAAAGGGTCCACACAAGGATAGGATGACCAGAAGCTCATCCAGAACTTTAGGAAAAGGTGATCGGATCAAATTAACCTCCTTCCCAAATTGAGGTATGATGATATTTTTTTTCCTAATTGCATCGTCACGCCGACTTGGTGATCTTGCAAATGATTCACAACAACCTTTAGCAAGTGATCTTTTGCGTAGTCTCCGTGATCATACAACCCATCAGTTGAGGAGAGCTTTGGAAGGAGTGCTCCATCAGCAGTATCGCTTTCTCTGAAAGCAAGTGATTTACGAGCCTACATAAATACATTGGCTTCTGATTGCTAATGTAAGGAGACATATTAAATGTTCTTTTTATGCATTTAATTTAGTCATCCTTTTGTGATGTTGGAAACGGAAGGCTTTGAAGAGTACGAAATGCAGATGAGAATCATTGATTCGGAGAGTAACCTAAAAGTAAAATAACCTGGGTTAGGTAAATAAGGAAGGAAATAATAGCTTCATTGGATCATAATATATGAGGGAAACAGAAACTGATAAGCTGTCATTAAAATATATCACACATACGATCAATCAAAAGGCAGGACTATTGGTTTTCAATGATTATTTTAAACATCTGTATAATATATTTTTTTAAAAAAAGAATGCATACTTGCAAAAGTGTGTGGATCTTTAATGTCTGTGCAAACTTAGAGCTACAGAATGTACAAGATTGTATACATTCAGAAATGTTTGAAATAATATGTCACCAAATAATATGCCTTACACAAGTGTAAAATGATTCTGCTGTTGTAAGCAAAAGTGAGAAACGAGTAGTTAGTTGTGTGGTTTTTTTTTATGCTGAAGATTAGTGTAAATGTATAGCCGCATTGGATGTGCATGTGTTACATAACTATATTTTAAAAAGCATGATTTAAAGGCTTCCTTAAAATTCAAGAATGATGTGACACCCAGTTATTTGTTCTGGAAAAGTAGAAAAAAAAACCCTCCAATAATGAGCAAGTCTTTGTGTTTGATATTGTGCTATATTGGCTGGTGACTCATTTCAGTTTCTCATTAATAATCTTGAAAGCATTTTGGGTGCTTTACAGCTTCTTGCTAGAGTATTTGCACCTGCTTTAGACCTCAATCTCTCTGCAAGCTCAAAACTAATCTGTGGTAGATATTAGATTTGTCATAAGCAGTTACTTTAATGGGCCCATATTTTCAAAATATTAATCCCCGGTGAACTGCAATTTAGTTTAGTAATCTTTGTGATGGGAACACTTGCCAGTCATATTTTTAATAACAGCCTCCCAAATAAAGGCGGATTAACCTGCAATGAAAGTTATACGATCTAGAGGCAGGTTACGAGGGATGCACTAAACTTTCGCACCCGCAGCCCTCATTACTTCAGATGGGCTGGAGAGGAACGTGGTGGGATGGGGAGTGACAGAGTCCTCCCATTGAACACTCATTACCGTCTTAGGGGGTGATCCAGAAGAATACTTAATGTGATGTGTTTTGAAATTAATTTTTAGGAGCTTGGCGATGCACTTAAAAAGCACCACTGCTACTTATGCACATGATTATATGCATGCCCTAATTCCTGGATGCGCCTAATATATTTTTCTGCCCGAGGCAAAGAAGATGGCACTTATCCAATTTTATATATACACTCAAGACATATGTGCGTGGGGAGCAGGAGGGAGGATTGTGTGTGTGCTTTGTATGTGTGTATTCTGGCAACCTTCTTCCGTAGTGTCAGACCTGCCCCAACTTAAACATTTCGGAAAGGAAAACCCTCGACTCCACTGGATTGAAGTGAAAGGTTCTTTTACTAAAGCTAAGTGGTTGCAGCGAAAGTGAAGCTAGATCTGAACATCCCCTTTCCCTGTCCAATAGGATGTTTGGGAACGGCTCCGATGTTTGGCGCCTCTCACTGCAGTTTCGCATTCGGTTCCCAGGCCAGGTGTCCTTGGAGGCTGGTTTATTCCAGTTTGGCACCTCTGATTCTTGTCAACATGTCTTCCCTGCCACCATTTGTCATCTCATTCCCAGGCCCATATGTTACTGCCCCCAAATTCCTCCCGCTTCCTCCCTTGCAATTTACGGCAGGATGCCAGCAAGGCGAAGAAGCTGAAGATGGCAGATCTGACACACAGTTGCTTAGGAGACAGCATCTTCTTCAGCAGGGGTGTCCAACTTTGGAACTTTTAGACCTGTGGACTTCAACTCCATGCTGGCTGGGGAATTCTGGGAGCTGAAGTCCACAGATCTTAAAGTTGCCAAGGTTCTACAAGATTGAAACTCAGAACTACGTCCTCCACCCAAGAAAAGCTGGTGAGATGACTTTGGCTGCCTCGTTTTACCTAATGGTAGGTGCTGACCCAGCTACCTTTGCACGGTGGACAGATGCCTATCAATCAGCGTAGCAGTCTGTGACTTACCCCAAAACTGGAGATTGAGGAGGCAGATGTATGAGCACTGCACCTTATTTCTCGAGAGAGCAAAAGCCAATCACCCGGCGAACATTTCCATTAGAAAAATGGAAATTGTGAGGGAAACGGTATGGATTAAGTGGTCTCCATACTTTAAAAGGGTATTTATCATTTTTAGGCTGGATGCAAAGGTGAGCAGAAGCGAGTCCCCAGAAAAAGGGGATGAATATCAGATTAAGAAAACCCAGTAGAGACGTTGACCTCTGCAAATGCAGAAATCTGAAACGGACTCTCGTGGTTTTAGTGACTCGGTTTGAAGGGACCTTCAGAATAACACAAATGCTCTTTTTATCTTTGATTACACCAGGAAGTTTATAAGCCGGATTTTATTTTCCCCCAAGATGTCCTGGCTAATAACTCAGGCTGAAATTTGGGCCTGATTAGAATTTTCAAGAGACAAATTATACAATACAATGTAGTAGTTACAGATAGTGGTGAAGGAGTTTGGTTTTTTAAAGAGCGATAATAGATTTTTTTTAAAAAAAAAAATCCTTATTATTTTTATGAATATTTATGAACTTGGCCTTCTATTAGAAACATCTGGTAGAGTATTTGAAAAGGTTTCTGTTTTTTTGAGAACATCCCTGAAAAAAAAAAAGCTAAGATCCTTGGTGAAAAGATGCTTAGGTGTTTTTTTATAGGGAGAGGATCATGTTTCGTAGTAAAAATAATGGAAGAAGAATGAGGAAAGATTGGATGACATCTTTCTTGAGGTGCTGCAGATGTGATCTCAACCATTTCTTGATTTGTAAAAACAGCCTGAACAAATTAAGGGCTTTAATCACCAAGGAACAAACTACAGATAGCCCATGGAGTAATTTTTCTGTCTCTAATTGACATGAATGTAAGTAGGAAAAAAAGGGAAAATAGTTCAGAGGGTATAATTATCTTACCTGATTACTAAATTAGAAGAGTTTGTATTTATTTCATTTGCGAGTAAGATGAAAGTGGGTCTGCCAGGGCTGGATGCACACTTTCATTAGCATTCTTTCATAACAGAAGGATAAAAATATGGGTTTGTTGAGGGGAAAAAGGTCTAGGAAGGTCAGAGGGATGAATGAGGAGTTCAAATTTGCATTGCCTTCCCAAGTGAGAAGATAGCATGTCTGGATAGACCTCGACGTATTTATTTAGCGATTGTTCGAAGTTACAACGGCACTGAAAAAAAGTGACAGAATAGAATAGAATAGAATAGAATAGAATAGAATAGAATAGAATAGAATAGAATAGAATCTTGGAATGGAATAGAATAGAATAATGAAAGAATAGAATAGAATAGAATAGAATAGAATAGAATAGAATAGAATAGAATAGAATAGAATAGAATAGAATAGAATAATGAAAGAATAGAATAGAATAGAATAAGAGTAGAGTAGAGTAGAGTAGAGTAGAATAGAATAGAATAGAATAGAATAGAATAGAATAGAATAGAATAGAATAGAATAGAATAGAATAGAATAGAATAGAATAAGAGTAGAGTAGAGTAGAGTAGAGTAGAGTAGAGTAGAGTAGAATAGAATAAGAGTAGAGTAGAGTAGAGTAGAGTAGAGTAGAGTAGAATAGAATAGAATAGAATAGAATAGAATAGAATAGAATAGAATAGAATAGAATAGAATAGAATAGAATAGAATAGAATAGAATAGAATAGAATAGAATAGAATAGGGTAGAGTAGAGTAGAGTAGAGTAGAGTAGAGTAGAATAGAATAGAATAGAATAGAATAGAATAGAATAGAATAGAATAGAATAGAATAGAATAGAATAGAATAGAGCTGGAAGGGACCTTGGAGGTCTTCTAGTCCAGCCCCCTGCTTAAACAGGAGAACCTATACCGTCTCAGACAGGTGACTGCCCAGTCTCTTCTTAAAAACCTCCAGAGATGGAGCGCCCACTACTTCTGGTGGCAAGCTGTTCCACTGGTTAATTGTCCTCCCTGTCAGGAAGTTTCTCCTTAATTCCAGGTTGCTTCTCCCTTTGATCAGTTTCCATCCATTGTTTCTCGTCCTTCCCTCTGTCTGCCCACTTTATGAGCAACGAAATGGCTCAGATTAACAAATTTTGGCTCCGTGGCCGTGATTTAACTTTTTTGACACCCCCCACAAACTGACTTCCAGTAGACAAAATCAAGGGGGAAGCTGGATTCCCTTAACGAACATCCAATCTACTTAACAACTGCAGTGATTTGCTTAAAAATGGTGGCGAAAGAAATCGGGGGGCGACTCATTTAACAACCGCTTTGCTTAGCAATGGAATTTCTTTTCCCAAATACGGTCATAAGTCGAGCGCAACCTGCACTCAAACTGACTGCAGAGATTTTCCTTAGGTAACCCAGGGGACCAGCGACAATGGAGACGGCGCCATGGTTATTAACATTTCTTAGACTTGCGTTTTTATAAGTTTGTTCAAGTTTCTTTTTAATCAGAGGTGGTGACTCTTTGAGAGCTGAATGCAATGAAATTTCATTTTGATGTATGCCATTTACTGTACATTTCAAGGGACAATCAAGTTATTATTCTATTCTGTTCAATCACTGTTTATTATATACTACTTTTTTTTTCTTCTCGTCTTGTTCTCACTGCCCAGAGTTTGCTTGTCTGTGAGTTGGGCAGCTTCATAAAAGTGACAAATAAATAAATGAAAAGAATTCACCCAGAGACAGAGCCAACCATGACAGAGTTTTGCTGGAATCATTAAATATTTCTGTGCCTGTGTAGGGAGGTGGGAATAAGCACATTATATTCAGGTTCACTTTATGAAGCATTAACCGAGAGAAGAGCGACATTAAAGTCAAATAATATGACTCATACGTACATACATTTAGCTTCGCACTTTGTACATCAATTTCTTATTAGCAGCAATCATGCACTGTAGCATTTACACGATTTAAAATTCATTTAATCGGTCCAATAAATTTATAATTCATAGGCAAAAATCCACACATCATATATTATTCTTTCGCGGGGTCAAATTCATCTGAACACTCGCTGGTTGATGCTTGTCAAGATGGGTCTTATTTTGTAATGGGGTTTATGCTCCGAGAATGGATCGGCTCAGTCAGGCAGTCAATTTTTTTATTTTATTTTTTTACGTATTAGGTTGGAAGTTAAGAGCCTGCCTCGATTTTGCTCACTGACAGTTGCTGTCATGTTTGACATTTGCTGTTGCACTACCCGTTTTTTAATGGGCATGTATTGGCAAAACAAATTTCTTTCGGTTTGAGGCTCTCGGATTCTTTATTTGATAATTAACGGCAGCAGTAATTTAAGGTCACTAATGCTCCGGAAAATGTACAGGAGAAAAGGGAGAAGTCCAAATAAAGGGATTGGTGATCTGGCTGGTGGGAAAGGATCATGCTTGGTGACCAGCAGAAATAGTGAAGGGGGTGGCTGGGCCTCCATGCTCACCGTATTAACTGAGCTTATGCTGCAGTGGTCCTTGTCTTACGGCCACAAATAATGGAGATTTGATTGGCAGGTCCAAATATTCCTTCAGCCCACTGAGGGCCACGATCCAGTTATTTGCAGTATATTATTAATTCCGAACTATTTCCAGGCACTTAACAGAAAGTATTGAGAAGAAAGTGTCTCAACTATATAATGAAAGCAAAAAAGTAGATATGTCCAATCAACCACGATGTAAAAAAGATGTTGAGACTCTAGAAAGAGTGCAGAGAAGAGCAACAAAGAGGATCAGGGGACTGGAGGCTAAAACATATAAGGAACGGTTGCTGGAATTGGATATATTTAGTTTAATGAAGAGAAGGACAAGGGGGGACATGATAGCAGTGCTTCAATATCTCAGGGGCTGCCCCAAAGAAGAGGGAGTCAAGCTATTCTCCAAAGCACCTGAAGGCAGGACAAGAAGCAACAGATGGAAACTAACCAAAGAGAGAAGCAAAATGGAATTAAGGAGAAATTTTCTGACAGTTAGAACAATTAACCAGTGGAACAACCTGCCTCCAGAAGCTGTGAATGCTCCAACACTGGAAGTTTTTAAGAAGAGACTGGACAGCCATTTATCTGGAATGATATAGAGTTTCCTGCCTGAGCAGGGGGTTGGACTTCCAACTTTATTATTATTATTATTATTGTTATTGTTGTTGTTGTTGTTGTTATTGTTATTATTATTCGACTTACAACCACAATTGAGCTCAAAACATCTGTTGCTAAGTGAAACATTTGTTAAATGAATTTGGCCCCATTTTACCCCCTTTCTCGCCAGAGTTGTCAAGCGAATCACTGCAATCCTTACATTAGTGACATAGTTGTTAAGTGAATCTGGCTTCCCCACATTGCTTGTCAGAAGGTCACAAAACAGGATCACGTGACCCCGGGACACTACAACTGTCAGAAGTACAAGTCAGTTGCCAAGCGTCTGAATTTTGATCACGTGACCATGGGGATGCTGCAACATTCGTAACTGTGAAAAATGATCATAAATCACTTTTATGACTCTATATTCCTGTTCGAGAATATACCCATCATAATATCACTTTTGATTTTAAAATGACAACAACCATAATTTACGCAGTGCCCTTTTCATTTCCTGATGTGGGCTGAGCCTGTTTGCTTAACAGAGAGGCAAAAATCACATCCCGCTGGACAATTGCTGATGATTGATATCATTTTGGTGCTAATTACGTCAAACCTTTCCTTCTCATCTCCCCTCCCGGCCCTACACCCATTTTACAAACGTGACATAATTTTTTGACGTGACTGCTGATCATATCTATCTGCCGGAACAAGTCACGGCAGATCCAGTTCTGCGCGAAGTGCAGAATAAATGCCCCAAAATCTCGGATGAGTTATAGGTTGCCTTGCAATAACTGGTAGGGAATATAATCAAGTCACCTCGGTATTATTCAGCTGCAGCGATACCTTTTTATTGTTTGCTAATGAACAGTAAACAAACTTGTCACTAGTCATTGATTCTGGGGAAATGCGCAGCATAATTTATTTCAATAAACATTATCATCCCTACCGAAGGAATGTGTCTCTTGATAATACCGGGGTTATTAAATACTGTTGAACAAAACCTTCGGTGTAATGAGACTGAAACTGCATCAGGAAACCAAACGTCGTGGCAGCCGAGAATGAGAGCTGTCTCATCAGCGCTGACTTTACATCACCGGTGACACCTAATTAAGAGTTCACTATCCGGGTTTGAGGACTAATTTGAAGTACGGTTTAATACATTTCAACCGGGAAGGACTGTATAAATAACCGCTCGTGGCCTTGCTTCTGATTAGCACGGCTGGTTTGTTTACTTAATTTTTCTTTTCTTTTCAACGTCCAGATTGCGTAGGATCAACCGCGCGAAAGAATTCCTCGGGAAAATATTTGAGCGGATCAGATGTCATAAAGGCGGTTTGATCTTTGGACTTACCAGCCCAAAATCTCTGTGGCTAAGCGACAGACAGACGGCTGTTCGGTGGGCTTTGCCCCATTTCACGACCTTTCTCGCCCCAAGTTGTTAAGCGAATCGTTGCAATCGTTATGTCAGCGACGTGGTTGTTAAGGGAATCCCGCTTCTCCCCTTGACTTTGCTTGTCAGAAGGTCGCAAAAGGGGGTCACGTGACCCCCCCTCTCCAGGACGCTGCGACCGTCATAAACAGGAACCAGTCGCCAAGCATGTGAATTTTGATCACGTGACCACGGGGGATGTGCAATGGTCATAAGTGTGGAAACGGTCATAAGTCCCTTTTTTCAGTGCCCTGGTATCTTTGAATGGTCACTAAATGGACTGTTGTAAGTCGAGGACCCTGTGTACTGGGCCAGGTTTGCACCTTGAAAACCTAGCACGATGCTCCATTCAGAGCTGAAAAGCTCTTTTAAATAGATATTAGGGGATCCTAGAAGATAACCTCATTTATCATATTATATTAGGTCCTTATTCATTCCTTTAGCAAGATTATCTTGTAGCTTACCCATTCCGTGTTCTAAATTGAGCTGTTCTTAATAACATAAAGCTTTATAGAAGAAGTTGGGTTGACAATATTCCGTTGACTGTTAGTTGCTGTGAAGATTTCAGATTGGATATTGTACTCATTGTGTAATACAGGAAAAAAAAAAAGTTAGAGATATTGCTTTCAGCTAGTACAGCTTAAAATACAATAGGGACGATTTGATACTATTCAGGGATAGTCTTGCATATGCTCACCGATCAATAAAAGTATGAATTACCACAAGATCGCAATCACTTTAGGATGTCTTGCACAATAAAACCCCAAAGACTTATTTGGAATTCTTAAGAATAGCCATCTAGTCTATGATTATTAGATTTCTGCAAAAATCAAAACACAAACCCACACACAATGTTACAGTATGTGGAGATGAATAATATGAAGCTATTATTGACAAAGAATTCCACTCGGCATTATTTAGAGGATATGAAGAAGAGGGAGATGAAGGCCAAAACATTGATAACCAACATCCGTTGAGAGTTGATGCATTTGAGAGTTGACGGGGAGACATATTATTAATTTTGACGTGTGACGTGGGACATGTAGCTAGGAGGCATTCTGCAGACTGAACTTTAGCTATTATTTGAAATATTGGGCTTCACGATGACAAAATGAAGGTTGCCAATTAAAAATATCTACACGAAGGAGAAATCTGTGCAAATATTTCATATCCATTTAAGCAAATGCCCAAAAAAACGAACTATGAGAAATTGTAAGCAAAACCTGTATTAGGTAAATGTGTGGACAAAAATACGTTTGTTTAGAGAACCTGCGGGGCATGCAAATTTTAATGCAGATATTACCCCCTCCCCCTACAAAAATATGATTAAGCAGCTTTTGTGATGGAATGTAATATGGAAGTAGGTCCCCAGAAGGGAAGGGGTGGATTCCAGAGGAGTAAGAGGCAACTCAGCCCAGAGTGGGAGAAAGAGGGTGGAGACAGCCCCTCCTCAATAGTTCCCATAGCGTATTGTAGATGCAGATAGTAGACACTTCAGTCTGGCAAGACTCTGTCTATAGGTGTAAAACAACAACAACAAAAAACTCAGCTTGGAAAATTCACCCCAGTTTGCCCCAGATGCATCTTCTTTTGTTGATGGCCTTCAGCATCTTTACATCACGGGTAATCTGCCATATTTCTCCCTTCTTTATCCCCCCCCCCCATGCTTGAAGCCATGCTTGAAGTGCTCCTGCTTGTAGAAAAGTTATGGCCAGGAATGCAGCAGAATAACTGTGATTAAGGTGATTAAAACTATATACAGAATACATAATTAACCTTTGTCCTAGCTGTCACAGGGAGCTGATGCATTTGGCCAATAGTGTATCTCTCTCTGGCAGCTGGCAGATGTTACAGGACCATTTCCCACCCACCCCCACCCAAGGATTTCAATCACTTGAGATAAAGAGCCTGGAAAAGGTGTGGGGAGGGCTGAGAGAGCAGGCAGAGGAAGGCAGAATTAATTCTCCCAACGGCTTTACAAGATAATTTCGGCTACTCTTTTGCCGCTCCGGAAGAAAGCGGCTTTAATCCTAGATGCCAAGATCAACAACGCCAGAGCCTTTGGCTTCTAAGGATGGCATAATTTTGAAAGGATAATTTAAGAAGCGTAAAGTCCCTGTTCCTCATCTGGTTGGGGAGCAGAGTAAAAGAGGACAGGGCTGCTGGTGTTAAAAAGAAAAAGCCAAGTGGTGGGGTTTTTGTTTTGTTTTTTTGCAGCAAAGATTGAGCTAAAGAAAATACCGCCGCTAACACCTCGGAGTTGACCAGACAGCAGGGAAGACCATATCAGCAAGGTGCATGTCAGAAAGGAGAGGGAAAGCCCCCACCAGGTAGAAACACAATGCCGGGGGGGGGAGGAGAAGCAAGAACGGGGGACGGAGGGAAGCAATTGGTATCCCGAACAAACAGCAGAGTGGACGGATGTCAAAGGGTCACGGCAGGCGGGCGGGCGGGCAAATAGCCTCACTTAACATTCGATCCCCTTGGTGAAATCCTGCCAGAATGATGCAGAAGCAGGCTGTGGCTCTCTTAATTGTGTAGTCCATTATAGAAACATGCTGGGGAACAAGAGGTGAGGAAGCAATGGCTGTTTGGAAGCACACCGTCCTCTGGAGGGCCTGTGGCTGCCGTTAGGTCTCCGGGCACGAGTAGCTCGGCTTGACGCTCAGTTTGGGATCGAAAAATATTGGACAAGTCCCGGTTGACTTGGCGAGACCAAGAATGTCTGTTTATTTGGATGGGGCACTTATGGGAGGACAAATGTCCACAACGCTGGAATAACGTCGCATTTCCAATAGGAGTTGCAGGTAGTCGTCATCTTACCGTGACTGCTTAGAGTTACAACGGCAGTGAAAAAAGTGCCTTGCATCCAGTCCTCACCCTTACGACCATACCAGGGTCATGTGATCGCCATTAGCAACCTTCCTAGCTGGCGTCCGACCAGCAAAGTCGATGGGAGAGGACAGATTCACTTTACGACCGTCTGGTTCACTTAATTGCAGTGATTCGCTTAGCAACCATGGCAAAAATACGGTTGTGAAACTGGGTCCTAATTGTAATTGTAAATTGAGCACACTTCTTGCCCCCCCGCCCCATCCTTCTCAGATAGAGCTGATTAGGAAATTACTGTCATTTTGGCTGGATGTTATTCTTAGCTGGAAGAGACTGAAATACTCCGTTGTTAACTTCCGCAGTTGTATTTCTTGACAGGATAGTATCTCGCAAAGCTTATTACTATACTTTAAAACCTTTCCTTTATTTAGGCTGGCATTCTTTCTCCGGCGATTTGATTGGAGTCTTCGTTGCTCATTTTTAATATATTTTAATTAGTTCTCGGTCCCGTCCCCCCGTCCCCCGTTCATTCTTCTGAATCTTGGTGTATTTGCATAGATTAATAGGACCGTTAAAAGGAACTAAAAAAATGGGATCAAATAAGAACAGAGTTTTGAATAAAGGCCGCAAAAAGCCTGGAGAGTTATTGGGCCAAGTTTTAGATTATTATTTTTTTGGGGGGGGTGAGGCAAATTACATGTCCTCTCCCGAATTGGATCAAACTGGTTCAAGTGCCTTGTTTCTCAGCTCCGTTTGCTGGTGGCCTCTGTCAGTTTGCTACTTCACCTGTAAAATGGGAACGTTAATGGTCTGTCTCAGAGGAAGATTGGGGAAAAAATGTTTGAAGTTAGGATTGCCGCTGTAAATGAAACGTGGGGAAGAAGTCATGAATAATAGCCTTATTTCCAAACTCAGCATCTGAATTTCCATTCGGGGCCTTGTCATAATAGCCGCAGTTGAAGTTGTAATTAAAGCTTTTGATGTAACTCTGCATTGTCCTTCCATCTGCTTTATTTTCTAATTCTATTTCCACCCTAAGCCTATCGTTTTTTTTAAAAAAAAATGAGCACAGAAGTAGATTAATCTGAACTGAAGATGGCTCGTATTATACAGCATAACACGTTTTTGGCGTTGATGTTTTCTTAAGGGAAAAAAAAAAAGATGAACGCATCTCTTGTTAAATGACGATTTAGATTTATGAGGAGGCAATGTGTTAGTAGAAATAGTCAGCATTTTGGCTTTTTTCTTCTTCTTCTAGCAGTTGTGAGCAATTGGAAAATGTTGGGCTCTGCTTGTGTTCTGGTTATCGATTTATTCTTGAGAAGCGCTTCCAGGTTGTGTTTCTCGGTGCGAATCCCACTCACTTGGGATTGTTGTTTTAATTGAAGAAAAAGAAAAAAGAAAAAACAGTTCCCACTTACGATCAGAACCAGTACTCCTTTTAAAGAGTGCAAAGGCAGCCAATCTGGATTAAGCACTCGATCAGAAACATTTGGAGTTTTAAAGTAATTACACGATATTCTAATTACTCGTGGCTATATTCTAATTACTCTTTTCTCCACTTCAGCCCGAATCTTCGCTAGATGATGGTGCCAATGATTGTAAGAGTTAACAAACGCCACATATGACAGGACTCGGGCGTTAATAAATAGAAGGGCGAAATGGAAATATTTCTGATTTTGTTTCAGGAACACACAGAGGGGTTCCCGAGTTCCCAGTTTAAAAAAAAGTCTCGGGAAGCTTAGCGGTTGAAACAGTCAGCACGGCCTGATCAGAACCATCCTGGTAGAGTCGTCCATTGCAGATTGTCGTTTTGTTGAAAGCAGTCCTGTTTTTTCAGCTACGGCTCGAGCAGATGGTAGAAGATTAGCCACCGAAAGGGGACAATATGCAGAGAGAAACATTCCTGGCTACGCTGCTTTCCAAACATAATGAGTCTCCTTTTACACAACTCGGCAGCTGTGTGTTCTCTCTCCATCTCTGTTCTTATTTTCTGCTCTTCAGAGATCCTCTCTGCTGTCCTTTGGCCTTGTAGTTCTCCTGTTCCTAACCTTGCTTTTTTCTTCAAGTCAGACTTCCCTGACCCAAGAATCCTGCAAAGTCTTCTCCGTTGTGCCCTGAAGCTTCTTCTTCTCTCTTCTTTGTCCAGATGCTCCTCAGAAGAACGGGGCAAGGCCCACCCCGCCTCAAAGGCATCGCTTTCCCTGTAGATCACCATCTACGACTACCAAGCATGGGTTGTTCTTATTTTTCTGGCGGTTTGCTTTCTCTCAGACCAACCTGGAACGCCATCAAATATTGATAATGCTCTTGCAGTGGAGAGATCCCCAGGGGTGGCCTTTATTCTCTAAGCAAGCATGATCCAAAAGAGAAGGAAGAAGAGGAACTTTGTAAAGAAACTCAGTGGACCCAAACTGAGAAAAATCAGAAGCAAAATCAGTTTTGGGAGGAGGAAATTGGGACGTGCGTGTGTGGAAGATCTAGAAACAAGGAGAGATTAAACTGCCACGGGGGAGACGTTGAGGAAAAACAAGGACGAGAGGAAAGCGGAAAGAGGCAGCAAATGTAATAGACTTTTCCTGTAGCAGTAAGACAAAATGAAAAGGAGTCGGAGAGGGCCAGCTTGTGAAATGATTTGCCAGAGTTTAAAGGCCAGGAGCAAAAGGGAAATGCTGATATTGCAGAATGATTGTTTTGAAGCCAAGTAAATACAATGAGTAGTTGGTTTAAAGGGGGGAGGGGGAGCGAGTTGAAGATCAGAGACAGAATAAATCAAAGTCGAAATAAACAAAGCAAGGCTACTCTCATTAACTGTAAACTATCTGTGTGCTTTGAAAAAAAAAAGAGAGAGAGAGAGACCTTCCCTTTACAGATGTGAGTTCTTTGTTCCAATGGCTATCAAAGAAAAAGCTTATGTACGAAAGTGGGATCCCTCTAAGTGCCATCCACTACAGGCCCCCTTTAGAATCGAAGAACCATAAATGAAAGGCATTGATACTACTAGTGGATGTTAGTAGTACCTGGACACAGCAAATGAATAGATCTCAGTGGGGTCCTTGGTGCTTTCTGGTTGTTTTCTTGCAGATATTTCATTACCCGACTGAGTTACATCATCAGTGCTAGAAGGGAGTGGGGGGGAGGAGGAAGAGGAGGAGGGGGACGATGACTCTTGGGTCCTTGGTGCTTTCTGGTTGTTTTCTTGCAGATATTTCATTACCCAACTGAGTTACATCATCAGTGCTAGAAAAGAACGGGGTTTGCTTGTGTTTATCTACAAGTCTTATATATGAAATATATATATATATATATATATATATATATATATATATATATGCAGGTCTTGGCGTATTCAGGTCTTTTCCCATGTAAGATTGAGAGTATCTTGGCGATGTTTTGGCGAGGTCCCACTCGCCATCTTCAGAGTGGGACCTCGCCGAAACGTCGCCAAGATACTCTCAATCTTACACGGGAAAAGACCCGAATACGCCAAGACCTGCATACCTGTACCCGTGAAAATCTACGAAAACACACACACACAGACACACACACACATATATAATTTGTATATAAAATGAGAGCAAGCCCCACTCCCAGGTCATGAAACATCTGCGCGAAAACAAAGAGCTCAGAGAGCATCAGGGAGCGCACAACATCTGCAGTTAGCAAGCAAAGAGCCAGTTTCCTTGTCCAGAAGCTTCTCTGGGACCGGTCATATACTGCATTTGTGAACAAGGGTGTAAGATTCTGTGCACAGCCAACTACTCCACCGCTCACCCTTTTTGACCAAAGTGTTCTCTTCCTGTGCTAGTAAAATCTAGCATCCCCCGTAGTGTATATTTGACTGGTAAATTATGTATGAAAACTATGCTTTATTTAGAATGTGGATCTAATTTGAGGAAATACATATGCACAGATATTGAGCTGGCAGTGTTAATGCCATTGTGCCTCCTTTAAGACTCTCAAAGCCAGACTTCCTTAAAGAATTTCAGATCAAAGGTAAAAAGGAAAGTCCAAGATTTGTATGTATTTTAATCATCTTAGCTTCATGTCTCTAAGTTCGCTTGAGCTCAATTTATCTTCTCAGTTCACCCAGAAAATCTAAGTATTCTGTCTGAATTCAGAAGCTATGCAAATAAGAAACATGTGCTTTGATTGTATATTGCCTTCTCCCCTCCATCAGCAGCTTCGCCACTTCTTAGAAATGAAAAAGTTTGCAATATTATGAAGGAAATCAACGACAAATCACCACACCGAGCTTTATATCTCTTATCTGGCATTGCCAAGGGGGGGGGGGAACACTCTTTTGCTGTTTTTTGCTAGTTTATATTTATTAAGTTACTATGAGAACATAGCATAGCATAGCACTTCAGAAGTTAATGATTTTTATACTTTTGTTTTTGGCCTCTAAAACAGCCTGACTTGAAGGGGGCGGGGAGAATGTCACAATGGATAAAATAACCCCTTTATAGCTTGACTATAAAAAGGTAAATACATCATTGTGGATATAATTTGAAAAATAAGAAAAACCACACAATTGCTGTCGAGAAAAAAACATCTAGAAAGAAATCTTCCAGTTGACCTCGTATTAATCAGCCCTACACTACCTTCGTAGGTCATTTCCCTGAAATCCTAGACATTCTCTCATCTTGCTGATAACAAGCATGAGTGAAAGGTGCTTTATAAGAACTTGGAGAAGATCCATTTATCCCGAGAGAATTTTAACGGAATGTCTAATAGACTCTGAAATTGCCTCATGTTTTGGGAAGTGAGCTGGCAAACAGTTAGAAGAAGCAGAATTCAAAAGAAGATCTGGTCTTGCCATGGTGGAGATTGCCACAGGGGTGGAACAATAGACCCGTGAACCATATTTTTGGACAACGATACTTCCTCAGTAGATGCTGACGGAACCCCATAGTCAACGTTTTCTGCAGCGAAAATACCAGACACAGAATGTTTTAAAGCAGGATTTTTCGAACTCAGCAATGTTAAGATGGGTGGATGTCAACGCCCAGAATTCCCCAGCTAACAAGCTGGCAAGTCTTGTCTCATCTTTCTTTCAAGGGCTCAAGGCAGCCCACTAGCTCCCTTTTCTCCTATTTGTCCCTCACATAGGTTGGGTAGAGAAAGAATGGCTGGTCGTTTTAGTAACCTTGCTTTCATTTCAGTGGAAAATGTGATGAACCATGCCTGTCTTGACTTAGAGGAAAGGACCACATGGTCCTGTTTTAAGAGATAAGTATTAGACCAGGCCAACTTGAAAATACAGAAACAAGAAACTCTAGAAGAAGATTTGAATACATTTTATCCTTTTTTTCCTACCACTCTGAGAATTCTGTACTTTTGAAATAATGTGCCCAAGAGAAAAATAATAATAACAATACCTTGACGTGGTTGTGGGCCTTTTCTGCTCTGAGGAAGAGCTAGGCCAGAGGTTCAACCATACTAGACACCAGAGGAGTCAAATGAAGAGTATCACTCCAATAAAAATATAGAGAGACGTAATTTACAGAAACCCATACTGGATTGGTTCTTGCCCAGTTCAACAAGGACTGTATTAGGAGCTGTAATTCCTGCACATCTGGTGACAAATGGGCCACAGGACTCGAGACTTTTGGTTGAGCAACCAGGGCTACAGGACTACTTGAAGAAAAGTTGAAGCTGTAGGACTACTTGAGGAAAAATTGTTTACCCATTGCAAGTATACAGAGATCGAAAACCAATAGTAATTGGTGCAATTGCAAAACAACTGGAGCACCACTTGAATGCCTTCGGCATTGACAACATCCAAATCGGTCAATTGCAAAAGGCAGCTTGACTCAGAAAGAGCTTACATCCCGTGACCAGACCTTTAACCAGAGAACAACATCTGCCTATCCCAGCTCCTCGGGAAGGACTCGATAGGTGGGCAAGAATGCCAAATGCCCAGTCTAAACACCTGGCTGACTGTGCAATGAGCTACTACTGCTGTTACTAACAGGAACGCTAATAATAGAGCAAATAATGTATAATATATCACAGGAAAGATCTTCGGTCTTGCAGCTAACTGTTCTACTCTGCCTGTAGCTATTCACAGCCTCTTTTATTCTTTGTCACCCCTTGAGATAAGTAAGGTCAGGGAAGCTGATAGCTCTTCAAGTAAGCGCCAGTCTCTAGCAAAACAACCCTGAGTGATCGCCATTTCAGAACATTCCGGCATTTATTCAGTTAGACGATTTGTTTCTGTTTTAATGTATACATCCTTTCTCGTTCAACTTTAATTTGCAGGTTAACAATTCTCAGAATGCATATTTTAATACCGTTTAAAGTCAGTCAGCTAACTCGTTAATTAAATCGCCGACATTCAAGTGTATGTCCTCTCATATATTTTTCCCTCAGTTGCGCGTGTATATCTGAGAACTGTGAAATGTGATGAGTAGGTTGTGTTGTGCTCTGAATATTAGTTGACATGTCGAGAATGGCAGAGCGTTTTTCGATATATTTTTTTTAAATTTTAGTTCATAAATTCTAGGTGCCATCTATCTGACTTAATTACCAGAGAGTCTGTATATCGCTCTTCGTGATAGATTTGATTCGATTTGATCAAAGCGCCATCCAGAGCTCCTTGGGCGTATGGGTTTCTATATAAACTCGTTAAAGAAAATATATTTGATTATATTTGATTTATTTCAGGATGATTGACAGTGGGAGGAGTGGGGAAGCTGTAGATCATAGCTTCTGTTTTTGGCTACGCTGAAGCTCAAATGCTGCAATGTGATCCAAAATATTTAAAAGGTTACATCATGGCAACTGGACCAAAATTTATAAGTTGCCATGATTTTAACCTTTTCACATGCTTTTGGCCTGGATAACTGAGTCTACATTTACATATAGATCTAAAACATGGTGCCAGAAATGACATCTCTGTCATTGCTGGGAAGGAAAGAATGAAAAGAATTATGAATGCTTTCCACTTTCTGGAACTTCCCAGGAATTGGGGAATGTCTCGATTGCTTAATAATGAATTTAAGCACCCAGATTGAAGGGATGCACCTTCCTCCCCACCCCAAAAAAAACTCTCATTGCAAAAATATCTCTGTGCTAGGCTGAGCAGAATCACCCCTTGATTCTACTCAGAAAAAAACTCTGATATCAACTTCCAATTTTAAGTGAGAGTTAAATTAGATAGCTCTGTCAGCTGGTCATCGAAGTAAGACTGGACTGCCATCTGTCAGAAATGGTGTAGGGACTCCTGCTTGGGCAGGGGGTTGGACTAGATGACCTACAAGGTCCCTTCCCACTCTGTTACTCTAAGAGAGTACAGGTAAGTCCTTGGCTTATAACCATGGATTTAATGACCATTCAGAGTGATAACAGCTGTGAAAAAAGTGACTTTACGACCAGCCCTTGTTTTCATGTCCATCACAGTGATCAAAATTTGGACACTCGGCAACCAACATGTACTTATGACAGTTGTAGCACCCCAGGGTTACGTGATCACCACTTGGTAACCTTCCCAGCCAAGCTACAAGCAAAGCCAACGGGGGAAGCTGGATTCGCTTAACGACTGCATGGCTCACTTATCAAGTGCAGTGATTCACTTTTCACCACGGCAAAAAAAAAAAAATAGAATTGTGCGCAACTCATTTAATAACCGTCTTGCTTAGGGATGGAAATTCTGGTCCTAATTGTGTTTGTAAGTCCAGGACTACCTGTATATACACTGTGTGGGTGTTGTTTTAGCTACACACACACACAGTGTATGCTCCTGAAGCAATGGAAGATAGTTTGGGTGATCCTCAGATTCAGGAAGACCCAGCATCCAGTGAGTTCTGCTTCTGGCTGGCCACAGGACTTCAGTTTTGATGGGAATTCTTCAGCCTCACCGGAGAAGCAGGCAGTTACAAATTTTCAAAACAGAATCCTGGCTGGGAACACTCATAGATTAAACAAGACAGCTCTGCTTCTCATTTTACTTCATCTTTGCTGTTTTGGCTCCTGGGGCCATCCGCAGTACATTTCCGAAGATTTAGTGGAGAAATAAAAAATGACGGAACAAGCAGAATCTCCAGCCTGAAGAAGGCAGCCGAAAAGGAGAGAAGGAAAAGCGCGGGCACAGTGTGAACTCCGAGTCAATTGCAAATGAAAACAAAAACAGAATAGCCTTACATGCAAAAAGAAAAGAAAAAAGAAAAGAAAATCAAATCAAAGCAAGCTTGTTTGGGGAAATGGCTGACATTATATCCATTCGACCCGCATTCCACCTTGTCACGGCTGGTAGTTAGGCAAAAAAATTGTCATCTGTCACTTCTCTGATGGACTCTAGCACAGCTTTCGCCAATAGGTAGTATTTTTTTTTATTTTTTTTTTAATATCATTCGGGGTTGAATCAATCAGAGTCGTGTAGGGTTATAAAAGCTAAAAAAAAAAAAAAAAAGCCATTAGGACAACCGTACTTTGCCTCCCAACTGAATTTCTTGATCTCAGGGTCTTGATTTTCACATGATAGATTTCATTCAGGAGGCTATTCTTAAAATGGAGAGATGTTTACCAATGGAAGAGAATATTTGTAGCTCTGGGTTGAACTGTGGGGTGCTCGGTGCTCTCTGAGCTTGGTTGTTCGTTTGCAGACATTTCATGACCCAACCGGGTAACATTATCAGTGCTAGAAGGGAGTGGGTTTGTGGAGTGGAGGAGGAGGAAGAATCAGGGGTCCTTGGAGACCTCTGAGCTTGATTGTTTTCTTGCAGATGTTTCATTACTCAACTGGATAATGTTATCAGTGCTTGAAGGAGTAGGTTTTTGGAGAGGAGGAGGAGGAGGAGGAGGAGGGAGGAGGAGGAGGAGGAGGAGGGAGGAGGAGGAGAACTGAGGGGTCCTTGGTGAGCTTGGTAGTTTTCTTGCAGATGTTTCATTACCCAACGAACTCCACTCCCTTCTAGCACTAATGATGTGACCTAGCTGGATGACTCATTTGCAAGAAAACAACTAAGCTGAAAGAGCACCAAGGACCCCACAGAAATATGTTTTTTGGGAAGATTTTTCCCCCCTCTGTGGCTGTTTTTGTGGCCACGTCTGCACTGCCTGTTGCAATATGTGTGATCAAAGACCAAAGGACTCATAAGCAATAACAATAAGCAATAACACTAATATTTGAGAGTACACACTGAGTAACCAAACATGTCACCTAATAGCATGGGACTGGTTTTCGAAACTTCCTACCTCCTCCGCGTATCTAGAGATGGTTGACTTCTCCTCTTTATTAGTTCCTGGCTATTGGAGGCGAACATAGAGAAAACAGTCCATCCAAGAATATATAAAAAAAAATACGAGGACTCGCTCAGGATGTTCTTGCCTCGTGTCCCTGAAGCTCTTCCCAATACTTTTAATAATCAGATTTGCAAAGACACTTGAACTGATCGTGCAGCTATTCACAGTCTTTTGAAGCTTTCCGTGTCATCTCAAAGGTACGTTTGGACTCTGCTGGTCAGGAAGTGTTTCCATGGAGATAGTCTCTGGTTACTAAGGTTTGGAATAAACCAGCAGATGTCATGGTTAGCTTAGAACAATTTGTAAGCAGTTGCTTTTTAGCTGCTCCACCCTGATGAAGGATAGAGAACTTGAATGAGCAAATCTGCTCAGAAGCCTTACTTATGACATTGTCCAAGCTTACTAACAGAATAAAACTACAAGATCATCTAGTCCAAGTGATATTTGCTCTAGTTGGGAGAGATTGCCCAGGTACTCAAAAATATTATTTTCCTACCACATTCTAGCTGATTGTTTTAAATTAAAGCCCCCCCCCCTTTCCCCGCTCCTGATGGCTCAGCTCGTCGCGGCTATAATTTTCCATAGCAGACAACACAAAATACATTCTTAGATAATGCTGTTGCTTATATCATTACAATTCTGGCACCTTTTTTTTTAGCAGCTGCATTTTTCAAGTATGTGTTCCATATTTTCTGGTGAATTTCATTATGCTACTAATCACTCCTATATTGTACTAAAAAAAACACAACAACTTATGATTAAATTGCAGAATGATCGAAATGAATGCCTCTAATTCCTTATTCCTCACTTTGCCAAAATGTGTACCTACTGCAGATTGAGTGTCTGCTCCAGCAAACAATGATCTATTACTGTCTTGTTCCTTAATAAGTTCCCCTCGTCCTACTTGGATTCTATTAAAATGTGGCAATCGTTGTTTCCTGCTCTTTGGGGCTTTGCTCTGTTGTGGTGGGAATGTTGCTAAAGAGGGAAAAAAGATTCAAGACTGTCTACCCTTGGCAACTTTAAGACTTGTGGACTTCAATTCCCTGCTGGCTTGGGAATTTTGGGAACTGAAATCCATAAGTCTTAAAATTGGCAAGGTTGGACACTCCTGTTTTCAACCACCTCTCAGTGGTCGTCTCTCTCCCAGCCTGTAGCCACTGAACAGTGCCTGATACAGCCTATTTCTCTATAGCACTGTCTTCCTTGCATGCTGACCTTTCCTGATGGATGTACAACTATTACATCATTGCATGACAACATGGGTAGTAGAGTATCGTGAGCACTGGGTGGAAGTTGTGGATGTGCCTGGATAAGAAAGAGACCATTTATGTGAAGGGTAAGCAACCAGATCCATAGATGAAGGATTCAAGCTGACTGCTTTACAGTATCCGACTTATAATACAAAAATCTCCCCAGTCTTCCCTTGAGCTCAAACCAATAAGATTCCATGGAACTCAGGAGGTTTCAGTCCTAAGTCTCTTGTGGCTATGCAAGACTCGAGGCTATTTCCCCTCTTGACTCCTCCGCCTTGCCTGGCTGGTAGTTTCCCACCCATCCAGGAGATAACAGTGGTTGGGGTCCCTGTTAGTCTGGCATTCTCTGTTCTCAGGGCTGTTTCCCCAAATTTGCAAAACAAGTAGTGAATAAGTACTGCCACCTTCAGAATCAATATTTTTTCAAGGTACAAGCCTAGGAAAGTAAGGTTTCTTTTATAGAACACCCCTCTTGGGCAATTTTCTCTCTTTCACTTGCTTCTAACTCTCATGAAAATTTGATCAAGACCATGTCTGATTCTTAGTAAATTATTGCATTAGCCTTGTTCTATAAAGCACAACGTCCTTGACAAAAAAAAAAAAAATCAACTGTGGCTTTAAAAAAATCTTTGTGTTGTATATAATTTTAATAAAATGTGATTTTCAATAAAATGTTGCGTTTTTTTAATTGCTTTTACGAATTCAGGACGAGAAAGGATGCTGTAGGGTGAAATAAACTTTTCCCCCTTCCATTTCCCCCCCCTCTTCTATCAGTTATTCACATGGCTCATGCATTTATTGAACTATACTTGGGAAAGATGGAAGAAGTAGGGCAAAAGCAGTCACAATTCTTGCGGCTTTTATGATCTGCCGGTGTGTTTTCTTTTCCTCATTCTCCAAGTGCATTAAAAAAATAAAATAATCCACCATGTAAAATTTCAATGCTCTAGCAGAGTCTGTGCATGCGTGCGCCTGTAAATAGCTACAGATCTATCAGATGTTAGTCTGAAATGAACATCAGGTGACTATGATTAGAGGGTAATATTCCAATACCGTCCCATCTTTGATTATCCTGCCTGAACTATGCCTACTGTAATGGGCAGCCTTAGTTGAAGGAAATGTGCAAAGGTTTGTTCTGCCTGCATTTCCAAATCCTCTTTAATGGGCCATAAATCAATAGGGCCCAGGGAAAAATTAAATGAGCAGCTTCTCTGCAGCATTGCATTACCATGGTGATATTACAGCCTATGAGGATTTGGAAGGGCCATTTTGCAGACCCTGTAATGGAAGGTAAATTTACCTAATTTAGTGAAACAGAGAAAGTGTATGGGTGATGGAATGATGTGAAAAAGCCAGACAAGATGTATGCTATCACCTTGTTTAATCTAGTCATTCATTTTTTCTTTTTCTTTTTGTTCTTTAACAAAGCTGATGTGCCAGGAGGGGGGGGGAGAGAGAGAGAGAGAGAGAGAGAGAGAGAGAGAGAGAGAGAGAGAGAGGAGACTAAATTTTCTGGGCGGCTTTCTGCATACCAATAATTGGGAAATTATTCAGTAAAATGCCTAGATCATAAATGGGGCTAAAAAAAAATTCTTTTTTATGAGAGACTTCCAAGCAAGCACATTGTTAGGTCTAAAAAGCCCCCAGGCATGCAAAGTCTTTGCCGTCATTTGTGGAATTTTGTGGAAGTCTCATTTCTCTTCGTGTTAGCGATGGAAGAGGCCTCCCTGGATAGAAATCATTGTCGAAGAGAAACTGGCCAAGCGAAGGGGAAGAATCAAACAGGGAATTAGTCTGGAATCCCTACATGGGCATAAGAGGCCGACGTCTGAATGCCATTGAACCTTTTCTAGACTGACCCAGGTGCAAACCGCCAGTCTGAGAAGATTCCTGTATTATAGGCATGAGCAATAAAATAGTTAACTGAACGCTTCACCTGTGGATCTGGCTGCTGGCGCCTGACCTTAATCGGTTTGCACCTGGGAAAAATTGTCCCACCCCACAACTTGGACCCTCCATAACTCACTTGAAGTGCAATTTGAGATACATCCTCTAACAGGGGCCCAGAAAGAATGGAACCAGGCTCACGAATAGAGAGGAGGTTGCAGATGTGATGAAGATTTAGCAGCCCTGCAAAATTGCGTACGACCGTGCGCCACTTGTGGCTTCGTTCTTGCTTTCTGGGAATTCCTAGTTTAAAATTATGTTCAGACCAAGTACCGATTTGAGGATATTCTGGGCAGCTTTTCCTTCCGGTCCTGTGGATGTGAATCTAAACGGAGGGGTGGATATATCATGTCTTGTGCCCACCCGGTCCTTAACAAGAAAGCCTCTTACAGTCGCAAACACTCACCTATTATAGGCAAATTATATTTTGCTTCTTTAATTGCTCTTTTTCAATCGGGGCAGCCAAGAAGGCTCTCGTCGAGTCAATTAACGTCGTAGGAAGTGGAGGTCAAGAGCTGACGGCACCCCGTGTCTTGCGAAATGATCTTTGATAGAGATGAAAGGTTGGGAGCCCTTATTTTTAAGAACTATTTCAGCATAATTGTTCAGGGTACGACCTCAGTGATGTTTCTGCAAGTGCTCTTCTTAGCTGCTTAATAAAGTTCTGCTTTATTTGGCTCAACGGGAATGGATGCAGGCATCTCAGGATGTTGCTGAGTTGGTTCCTCGCTGTGGTTTCCGTTTGTGATGCCCTGCACTTTGGGTCACAGCCACAGAGCTGAGCCTTGGGGGAACCAGTCCTTAGGTGGCAGCCAAGATAAATGCTTTGGTCTCTTTCAGCTTTCAAAGAAATGCCACCGTCTGAAGGATGGTTGTGCGTCTCCGCAGGAGAAGTCTCTGTCCTGTGACATTAGCACTTAAGGGCTCTCCCTCTTTGGCTTGAGCATAATGCCTGCTCATCTCTTCTCCTATTATTTCAGATCACATCGCTTCCCTAAATGTTTGCTCTGCTGTGCTAGGCTCCCCAACAGCGCAAATCAATCAAAATCTTTTCAGCAGAACTCTTATCTGCCCAGAACATCGCATGTCACTCGATGTGCATCTGTCTTGCAACGAGTTTAAAGATGTTATTCATTTACGGTTCCATTTATTTTTACATCTGTAACCTGGCCTTGCCTCTCAGTTGCTTACACTTACATGCGTAGAAATATTAGCTATCCATCCAGGCGGAAGCCAGAGTGCCATCTTCGTGCCGATGACCTGAACTGTGAAATTTAAGTCATATGCATGACGTGACTGTCCCATTAACTTGCGCTATTTATGTGGCAACATCATGGCGTCCACGGAAGCAGGCTTGGACACGGAAGGGCAGCAGTGGATTAACATGGAAGCTCAACTGTTTTCGGAGCTTAAATCTAAGGAAACTCTCGTAATACCTCACTTGAATGTCAGGCAATTTCCCTGAATAACTGGGATTCGGGAGGGAGCCAGAACTGGAGCGAATGGATGCAGTGAAGCAGATGAGAATACACCTGCATTATTATCATCATCATGAAGATCTGTAATTTGGGAGGAAAAAATTACCTGGATAGGAAAGAAAGTGATTACAGAGAACATGTTACTTATCCTTGACATGCATTTAGACTAGTTGCAGCTATTGATGAAGGTTTATAAGCTCTACAACACCCATTTGCACTTATAGGGACGTGAATGTCCAGATTGTTAAATGAATGGTGGCCAATTTTACCACCTTTTTTTTTTGCCATCGTTGTTGAGCGACTCACTGCAGTTAAGTCGTTAAGCAAATCCAGCTTTCCCCCATTGACTTGGCTTGTTGGATGCTGGTTGAGAAGCTCATGAATGGCCATCCCATGGCCCCTGGGATGCTGCAACCGTCGTAAGTACATGCCGCTTGAATAGTGATCACGATGGTAGGGATTCTACAATGGTTGTAAGTCACTTTTTTTCAATGCCGTGGTAAGTTTGAACGATCGCTACCTGTCCTTTGTCTTCAAAAGCCACTTTTAGACCATGATGTCAATTCAACCTCTTCTGGTTATTAATGAAGAGAAGGACGAGGGGTGACATGAGAGCAGTGTTCCAATATCTCAGGGGCTGCCACAAAGAAGAGGGAGTCAAGCTATTCTCCAAAGCACCCGAAGGCAGGACAAGAAGCAACGCATGGAAACTAATCAAGGAGAGAAGCAAACTAGAACTAAGAGAGAAATTTCCTGACAGTGAGAACAATTAACCAGTGGAACAACCTGCCTCCAGAAGCGGTGAATGCTCCAACACTGGAAGTTTTAAAGAAGAGACTGGACAGCCATTTGTCTGAAATGGTATAGGGTTTCCTACCTGAGCAGGGGTTTGGACTAGATGATCTCCAAGGTCCTTTCCAACTTTATTATTATTATTATTATTGTTCTTTCGTGCAACGCAGTCTCCTTTCCGTTCTTCCTAATGAAATTTCTGCTTAGGATTGCTCATCTCCCGTCGTTCACGTTTTGGCTTCCTCTCTCTCTCTCTCTTTTCTTCTGCTCCCTCAATCTTCACGTTGACGTGGCTCGCCGTCCGTTCTCGTTTTTTCCTGAAACTCCCCTGTTTGGTTCCTTCGTTGGAACGGTTTTACGACGACCGCCTTCCTCAGAACGAAAGCACGTAAAAGAGCAGCAGGGTGAGAAGAGATCTAGGATCTAGCAGAAAGGAAGAGAAAAACTAATGCTTGTCAAGTTAAGGGTATTTCTGTGCTTGCGCACGGAAGATCAATAGAACAGCTTCTCATCCGCGTTGTAAGTGCAGTCTAATTTCTTTAGCTCTCTGTAAATGTATTTAAAAATATTTCGTACCGCAATTGCATTTGGAGAAATGCCAATAAGAACCCCGAGTAGGACAGGGCAACCAGGCATACAGGAGGATGGGTGGATAGATAAGTTCTTGGCTTGTGTCTGGATCACATTTTCTTTAAATGGTGGTGTTAAAATTTCTCCTCTCCAAACACAAGGACTTGGGTGATTGTTAATGCTCCAGCCCTTCGTATTGTTGGGTTTGCTCAACTGATTCTGGAATTTTTATCCCAGGAACCATGTCGACCAGGGGTGTTCAAACTTGGCAACTCCAAAACCTGTGGACTTCACCTCCCAGAGGTGACTGCGGGCTGGGGAATTCTGGGAGTTGAAGTCCACAGGTCTTAAAGTTGCAAGATTGGACACCCCTGACATAGACTTTTCAACAATTGTATCATTTGTTATCTATGCCTAGAAGATCTGGAAATAATTGAAGTACAGGTACAAAAAGTCATTTATTAGTTTCTCACCCTAACACTGATGATGTTACCTAGTGTGGGTCATGAAACATCTGCAAGAATACAAGCAAGCTCAGAGAGCACCAAGGACCTCTCATATCAACCCTGGAGCTACAAACATTCTCCTTTATTTATTAGTTTATTCAACATTTCCTTGCAGTTCTGTTCTGAAGGTGATACAACTGTAGACGGGGGAAGGAAACAGTGTCACACACATACCCCCTGACAATGTTAATGCCACCATATTGCAGGATACAATTGCCAGATGGAACCAAGATATGTTTTTAGGTCAATGAGGTAGATAAATATTTTTTTCCTCTCTGCAACTTGTTTGCTTTTGGAGCAAAACAGATCTGCTGAATAGGGAACATATTGGAAATAACCGTTCCTCCTGTATCCAGGGCAGAAGCTTGTTTAGCGTTCATGGCTTAGTTAATCTTTCATTAGGTCCAGAATTATCCTTTTGCTGATGAGGCCGCCAAACAATTTGCTGATGTTACTGTTGTACCTTTGAAGCTCATTACGTGGAAGGGACCATGTTTTATGTATGTATGTATGTATGTATGTATGTATGTATGTATGTATGTATATATAAAGCTTCCCTTTAACTCTTTGTTAGCAATCCAAATTTAACACACACACACACACAAACACACACACACACATATATATATATATAAACAAGATTAAGAAGAAAGCGAACACCAGGATAAAAATAAACATATATATATATATATATATATATATATATATATATATATGTGTGTGTTGGATGAAGCACCCGGTCTACCAAATATAGGATAAATCAGTCTGTTCTGCATTTCGCTCCAATCTAGGAGCATTTTTTTGCAGGCAGACATCACTACTGTGAACACTGTAAATTCAATTTTTTTGTGATTGACAAAGAGTTAAAGGGAGACTAGTATAGCTATTTCAAGCTCTTTAGCTCTCATCAGCTAGAGGGGTATGACTTTGTCAGCCACAAAATTTTGAACACACACACATATATATATACACATACAAATACACACACACACACACATGTGATACTTCTTCCATCTACTTAGATTTCTGAGGAACAACCAGATTTCAGTTTAAAAGCTTTTTTTTTTTTCTCGTACCGTTGGGATAATCCTGAGATTGCATTTCAACATTATATATCATATTTAATCTTGGCAATAGCCTTGAGGTTTGAATTTCTGAGCTATTATTTTTATTTCCTATAGTTCCACAAGGTGCCTGAAGGAGCTGAATGGTCTAAGAACGTCACCGATTGGTCAAATGCGAGGGACTATCTCCTGTTCTGAATTATGAAGTGGATTTTTCATTTCCAGTTCATAATTAGTATTTATAGCTACTCAGACTCGGTATTTTCCCCTTAGGTTTCCAGCAAACACAGTTTATCTTGATCCTCATTATATTTAATTTACATTTTCTGCTAGGTTTTGATACCATATGGTACTGGCTGTTTTTTAAAACCATTAAAAAAAACTAAGTGATTGTTATAGGCAACACAAGGTGTCATGTGATAAATTTGCCAAAGGTATCTTAATAGATGCGATACTAATCAAGTCTTAAGAAGAAACACAGGCAACCATCATTCCAGGGTTTGGCGATCGTACATTTTTGCAGCCTTACTCTAGTTTAAAATAATACTTTAGATGGATTTAATTATGTACTACAGTTCTACACCACCCACCCTTTGCATCCCTTTGAACGATTTTCAGGATGTTAAAGCAAATGACCCTTAAAAAGCAAATCGGTTTGCAATATTGCAAAAAACAACAACGAAAAACAATATTGTTTTGAAGCAAGAATTCTTGCAAAATGGACCATCGAGAAGGCCTCCAGAATCCCATTATTTTTTAAAAAAGTTTTATTACAAGTTTAAAGGCATTGCAGCTGAGTCATACATCGACATTAAAATACAGCTAACGTAGATCGTGGATGTTCAGAATAGGTTTCCAATTGGCACAGAGTTCTTTCTGTCCCCAGGGGGTAATCAAGGAAGTCAAGATAGCTTCATGTATGTATGTAAAACCCATGTTTTACATACATCATAAGAAACATGTGGTTGTGGACACCATTTTGAGTTTCTTGTCTCACCTGTGGATAGCCTTCCTTCCTTCCTTCCTTCCTTCCTTCCTTCCTTCCTTCCTTCCTTCCTTCCTTCCTTCCTTCCTTCCTTCCTTCCTTCCTTCCTTCCTTCCTTCCTTCCTTCTTTCCTTCCTTCCTTCCTTCCTTCCTTTTCTTCTTTCCTTCCTTCCTTCCTTCCCTCCTTCCTTCCTTCCTTCCTTCCTTCCTTTTCTTCTTTCCCTCCCTCCCTCCCTCCCACCCATGAAAATGCATTTATTTCCCTTCCATTCCTTGCAAAGACAGCTGCAACACTAGCCCCCAAAGAATTTGATATAGTTAAGTAAATAAATCATACACTAACCTAAGTTCATTGTTGGTTTTGTGTGGCTGAATGTTTACTTCAAGACAAAAGTTTAGCGCTCTCATTTAGCACCTGCCAAGAGCAGAGGTGACTTTTTTTTTTTTGCATTCTTCTGGCAATAAATTACACTTGCTTTTAAAGAAAAGAAAAAAAAGAATAAGGTCTTCTCTTTACAATTAGCTTGAAATAGTTAAATTGTCGGGATAATCAAGAAAAGCAATTTATTAAAAAAAAAAAAAGGGGGTTTATTTTCAAACCCCTTGCATTCCCTGCCCTCTCGTAATAAGATTTATCTGGAGGAATGCAAAACATATAAAATGAATGCGAAGGCTAACCTTAAATATTAAGTTGCTATGATAACCACGTATCACAAATCAAACGCAACCTGCAGCTTTGGGTCTGCATTTGTCTTGCATTTGCTGAGCTCTGTGTTTTTGTGCTGTAGGAAAATGTACTTATTTTGTTTTTGTTTTTTTTTTAAGTTAGCTTGGGACAGCCTGAGAAATACAGTATGGTGTTCTTCTTCTTTTCCTGAGGAGACTTCACGGCCACTTGGGGCTAGTTCACACAACTAAAATGGAATTCTCGGCGCATTGCCGACGCAGCAGTATTCGTGTAGCAACTCAGCAAAGAGAGAATAGCTGAACAGTCATCCATTCCCTTATCTTGCCGAGTGTGAAGTGGCGTGAATTTTCTTCTCCGTTTCATTGTGTGCTGAAAGATGAGCTGGGTGATTGGCATTCAGTGAGCAGATCTGTTCACGAAGCTGTATATATGTCCCTTATTCTTTGCAACACCCATGAAAAGTTTCTTTTTTTTTCCATCCTAGCATTTTCCCACAAGTGCAGAGTCTGCTTTTCTCAGATCAATCTAGCATTGATCCATTGCTTGCGACAAGAACGGATCGAATTGTCACTCTAGCCATATGGACTGGCCCGAAGTCACCCAGCCGGCTTTCATGCCTAAGGCAGGACTAGAACTCGCCGTCTCCTGGTGATTGGTCCAAGGTCACCCAGCTGGCTTTCATGCCTAAGGCAGGACTAGAACTCGCCGTCTCCTGGTGATTGGCCCAAGGTCACCCAGCTGGCTTTCATGCCTAAGGCAGGACTAGAACACCGTCTCCTGGTGATTGGCCCAAGGTCACCCAGCTGGCTTTCATGCCTAAGGCAGGACTAGAACTCACCGTCTCCTGGTGATTGGTCCAAGGTCACCCAGCTGGCTTTCATGCCTAAGGCAGGACTAGAACTCACCGTCTCCTGGTGATTGGCCCAATGTCACCCAGCTGGCTTTCACGCCTAAGGCGGGACTAGAACTCACCGTCACCTCGTTTCTAGCCCGTTGCCTTAACCACTAGGCCAAATGGCCTCTTTCTCTCTCTCTAAAATAAATAATTAAATCAAATTAATTCTATGTCCTTATTAAATTTGATAAAAAGTTCTGCTGAACACAGACGAGTGCTGATTCCCAAGACAAGGAGTAAGCTTGTTAAAGAGGAATTGAACCTTACAACTGAGGAGGAATTTCCTGACCGTGAGAACAATTAATCAATGGAATAACTTTCCTCCCAGAATTGTGGGTGCTCCATCACGGGAGGCTTTCAGAAATTAGACAGGACAACCATTTGAGCAGGATGGTATAGGGCAGGGGTCTTCAAACTTGGCCCTTTTGTGACTTGTGGACTTCACACTCCCAGAATTCCTCAGCCAGGCACTCTGGCTGAGGAATTCTGGGAGTTGAAATCCACAAGTCATAAAACAGTCAAGTTTGAAGACCCCTGGTATAAGGTCTCCCCCTTGAGCTGGGGGCTGGACTACATGTTGACCTTCAAGGTCCCTTCCAGCCCTAGGATACTACGCCCAATATTCACGGACACGGAGGAGATCAATTCTGCAATTCTATTTAGCATCCATTTGATCTGCTGTTTTAGGTTCCTCCTCAGATGTCGTCTTTTGTCTTGCAAATTCCACCCTTAAGGGAACAACGCTGGTTTTCTGGCCAGGTAAATGATGTAAATTAACTGATTCCCACCTGGAAGTTTGTCTGGGAACAGGATGCGGGGACCTGTTTCTCCTTGAAAAACTTTGAAAGCCTAATTGTTCATGCTGTCCAGCTGCGGTGCGGGTTCCCTTTCATTGTGCAAAATTGCACACTCCTGGAAGTCGTGTATTTGATATCAAAGCTGTTTTAAAAAATTATGAAAAGCTACCTGAACGTTCTTTGGATAAAATATGTCTCACAGCTATATATATATATATATATATATATATATATGTATCTATTCAAGTTGAAAGCTATGATGATGTGTGCAGCTGCTTCATTTCTGGGAAAGGAGAAAGAAAAAAGAAAAGAAAGGGGGGGAAAAGGTCTCTTGCTGTGCATGAGGGGAAAGTCGGGTCAGTGTCAGTCTGAACTTCCAAATTGCTTTTTGAATGCAAAGAGTTGTTAGAAAGCGAGTTCAGAACAGGGGACGGAAATTACCCCTGCTTTTGAGGTGAGCCGCTGAGTTGTAGCTGGAAAGCGCTAGAATATGTGGCTTAATTCTCCATAGCTTTTCAGTATTTGCAACGTTTTTCAAAATGTCTCTCGAATGAAG
Organism: Azemiops feae; assembly: GCA_023970755.1. Classification (NCBI taxonomy): domain Eukaryota; kingdom Metazoa; phylum Chordata; class Lepidosauria; order Squamata; family Viperidae; genus Azemiops; species Azemiops feae. Next base: position 607,512 of record JALGBA010000972.1, read on the forward strand.
AATTTGGTCCCTCATGGCACAAGTAGTTCCTGTCCATCATCTCTCCGTTTGTGGTTCTGCTAGCAAATAATATCCATTTGCCAGCAAAATAAGTGACACACAAAAAGCCTACCCAAACAGGCAGCAACAGTTGACTTAAAGGTAGGACTTAAGTGGGTCGGTTAGCCCCATTTCTGTGGGGGGGGGTGTTTCTTAGGCTCTGATGTCTCTCCATTTCCATTTCTATCATCTCTTGTCTCCATCACTCTGGCCTCCATCTGTCAGATGCAAAGAGTCAGGATCATTGGTAAAATTGCAGCATAGAAGATTTATTCACACTTATACAGAAGAATCTGGTCAACTAACAGTCAGCACTAAATTGGTGTTAGATAAAGGGAATTCAAGGTGGGCAGGACTTGAATCTCTTGTGGCAATGCAAGGATTCCAAACTAATGACACATTTAACTCCCCCCCCTCCCCAGCTCTGCCTGCTCCTCTCTTACATGTCTATACCCAGTAGTGACTCCAGTATGGTTTCCAGGCTAACGTCCTTGGGTTCCTGATGGCAATAGTCATGCAAACTTCTTAGGCCTTGGGCATGGCCATAAGATGGGCTCTTCCTAGACTGTAGTTTCTGTATATAATCCAATAAATTGCCCCTTGTCATCCCTACGTTTAAGCATACTGATATCTTCCAAATATGGAGTAGTTGACATTGAGGCCACTATATCAAAGTGTGGACATGGACTAGTAAAAACTGGAGCTTCTCCTCCCTTTGCTTGAGAAAGACAGGCTGTCTCTTCTTTGGGTCTTCGATGGCTTTCAGACAAGGCCAGGAACATGGTGTTTCAAGATCTAGTTAAATTTTTTTTTTTTTTAAGAAAACTGAGCTGTGTTGTCATTTACAAAGAAAATACCGTTGACGGTTATTCTTTGTGCATGAATATGTACCACCGTTGGTCTTCTCCACATCTCTCTGCTGATTCGTCAATGAGCACTTGATGGCATGTCCAAACTCATTTGGGAACGGTATCTTCTGGGAATAAAAATATGTCAAAAAGAAAGTGGACATCTAATTATACGATCTTTTCTGAAATATGAAGTGTTATTCATTGGTTAATAACTATTCCCTTGGCTGACCTCCTGCGAGCCGATCATGAAACATTTTGACGTGTTGAATATAACTGAACAGTGCAGCATATTCAATATAAGTGCATTAGTCCTCCATTAGATAAAGGGCTACTGTTATTCCACCGTTGTGCCAGGATTCAAAGGAAATATATTAAGCCCTTATCAGCCTCATCTTAACTCTACAAGTTCGGAAACCATTATCAGGTGACTAATTTTGCTAATAGGGTGCTTCTAGTACATAAGATGAATGGAAATGAAATAAGCATTGATGCTGGACACTGTTGTTCTCCCTGCAATTAGTAGTAAGTAGCTAATGAAGCCTGGCCTGTATCCAGTTCATTGCTGTCATTCCAGCTCCTCTATTCATCTATTTAGACACAAAGAGATTCTCGGAGCATGAATGGCTAGAAGTCAGCCCAGGTCCTCACTGGTTCTTTGGTTCCTTTTGAAGTGGTGGAAGAACTGAAAAAAAAAAGAAGAAAAAAAACAATGTTTGGGAATGAGAGATCGAGGTGACTGCATTGCCGAATTAAAACTTGGCCTCTCCTCATTTTAACTCCATTCTAATCACTCCCCTGCTTAAAAGAAAGAAAGAAAGAAAGAAAGAAAGAAAGAAAGAAAGAAAGAAAGAAAGAAAGAAAGAAAGAAAGAAAGAAAGAAAGAAAGAAAGAAAGAAAGAAAGAAAGAAAGAAAGAAAAGAATATAATGCTACGTTAGAACCTGAGCATTAAAGTTGGGAAGAGTCCACACATTCATTGAATATTTTCTTGTTAGAATAGGAAGAGAGAGATGTTCCATCTCTCAGTTCTGCCCCAGTTCTAGAAACGAAGTCCTTCTGTATTCAGTCCTACGGGTATAAAGCGGGTATAAATTGCGGGAAACCAATCATAAAAGCGGAGGCCCCTTAACAAGAATAAGCCACATCCTTAAACCATTCACGTTTGCTCGGGGATAAATATGGCGCTCCATGAATACGCATAAGAATATTGGTTCCATTCGAAATGGAATGCGAATGTAATGTTTTCCTTTAGTCCTTAATAACGCTGCTGCCTTTTCAATTTCAGTTATTCTGGCAGTATCGCTGTTCTTCAGAAACAAAGGTTAATCTATTCTGAGGCCTAGCTTGGCTATCCTCTTTCAGTCTCGTCGCAGAATCCAAGGGCTGGAAAGGGACCTTGGAGGTCTTCTAGTCCAACCCCCTTCCCCAGGCAGAAGTCCTTATTCCCTCTTGGACAAACAGTTGTCCGATCTTGTCTGGAAAAATCTCCAGGGATGGAGCACCCACAATTCTAGGAGGCAAATTGTTCCATGGATTTAACCATTCTCCCCGTCAGGAACTGCTTCTTGTCTGGCCCTCATCTTCTCTGCGTGGTGAGAATTCAACATCAGAAGGCAATCACACCGACCCTCCGGAAAGTGTCTGCATTTGCTTTGGATGGGATCCTTCTTTCCAATCCTCACAGTCCTTCTCTAGCACTGATGAGGTTACCTAGTTTGGGTTAACGAAACGTCGGCAAGAAAACACGCAAGCTCAGAGAGCACCCAGGACCCCTAATCCTTCTCTCTTTCGTGGATCTTCACATAACAAGCATGGCTAACTTAGGTCAACAGTCTGAGGCCAATCAAACTGGCCACAGGGTCATGCTAGCTAAACCACGGTTCCAGTTCCGTGGTATTTTCAGCGATGTTTTTTGGGAAAATCCCCCCCTCCCCGTGTGTATCCAAAATTACAATATCGTTCCACTCAAGATACAAAGGAATCAAATTTACCATAAAGTGTTTTTTTTTCACCCTCTGCTTTGTTAACAATAGATGTTTGCGCTAGTGATGGAAGGATTTGAAATATTTCCGTTGCTACTTCTAAATTGCATTAACTTATAATTTGGGGTTTTATAATGCTAAGCTGCCTTAATGTATAGTGTTTGATGAGCCGGTTTGGATTTGCATTGGTTTAGACATGGTTTAATTTTCCTTCCCTCTGCAACTCTTTTATTGCCGTTTTTATTTTTAGCAATCTGTTATTATTCTCTTGTTCATGTAGGGAAATAATACTGTGTTTTCCCCAAATGAATAGCTCGAAGCAAAGCAATAACATATTGGTATTTTAATTTACTTATTAAATATACGCACTGAAATTTTTGAAAAGAGACACGGCGAAGTTGGCAGGATTTCCCCCCCCCCTTCTGCCATCTTTTTTTTCCTGAAGTGTCTGAGGATTGCATAAGCTAAATTATTTACAGTTTGTCGATTCGCAAAAGAGAAGCCGATTTGGGTTATTTACTTTTCCGATAAGGAAAGAGGATTGAAATTGTTGTGATCTGCTGCTTTGTTAATTTCATTCTTGTTCACCAGTGTATGTAAAAAAAATAGGTTTTATTTCTTTAAAAAAAAAAAAAAAGAACTCGCTTGGACCCTGAAAGCCTCTTTTGAGATCACACAGAACTCATTAGATTAAACAAAACATGAAAAGATCCTAAAAATATAAGTCAGCAAGTGGTTGATAAAAATAGAAGTGCTTGGTAGCGGGGAGAGAGAAAAAAAAAAGAATTTGCTTTGCTTCCAGTGACAGGAAACTTCAAGTACAATATACATTATGGGTATCTACAATGGAATGGCCTGCAGCCCTGCCAGTCCTAATTGGGAGCAGAGAAGAGTCGAGATGGATCCCACCACCCACCAACCTCTTATGTTCAATACAAATGATGGTCTGGGTGAATATTTAGCTCCTGAGTTGCTCTTGTTGCTCTCTAAGCTTGGTTATTTGCTTGCAGACATTTCATGACCCGACTAGGTAACATCCTCAGTGCTACCGGTAGAAGGGAGTGGGGTTTACGGAGTGGAGGAGGAGGAAGAGGAAGAGGAGGAAGACTATGGGGTCCTTGGTGCCCTCTTAGCTTGGTGGCTTTCTTGCAAATGTTTCATGACTCGACTAGGTAACATCATCAGTGCTAGAAGGGAGTGGGTATTTGCAGAGAGGAGGAGGAGGAGGAGGAGGAGGACTGTGGGGTCCTTGGGACTCTCTGAGCTTGGTTGTTTTCTTGCAGATGTTTCATGACCCAACTAGGTAACTTCATCAGTGCTAGAAGGGACTGGGGTTTGTGGAGTGGAGAAGGGGGAGGACGATAACCGTGGGGTCCTTGGTGGTCTCTGAGCTTGGTTGTTTTCTTGCAGACATTTCATTACCCAGCTACGTAACATCATCAGTGCGAGTGAGTTTGGGGCTTGTTCAATGTTTATATACAGTTTCCTGCCCCGCCAGTGTTGGTGGCATTGAACTTAGGCTGTTGTTTACAGATGGATGGATGGATGGATGGATGGATGGATGGATGGATGGATGGATGGATGGATGGATGGATGGATGGATGGATGGATAAACAGACAGACAGGATAAACAGACAGACAGACAGACAGACAGACAGACAGACACATGTGGGGTCCTTGGTGCTCTCTGAGCTTGGTTGTTTTCTTGCAGACATTTCATTACCCAACTAGATAACATCATCCGTGCTGTTGTTACCTAGTCTGGGTAATGAAATGTCTGCAAGAAAACAAGCTCAGAGGACATCAAGGACCCCTCCTTTCAACCCTGAGCTTCTCCTCAATTGGCATTTAACTCCTTGCCCGTCTTCCTCCTCCTCTTTACAGGTGCTGATGCCTCAACCAACACCATGACCCCCACGATCGTAATCCCTCCGCATAACTCAAGTGCAACCCCTGGGAGCAATGGGGCCATCCTGGAGTGTCTGGCCAACGGCAGGTAAGGTAAACCCAGCCCCCGACAAGAGAGCCAATTTGTTGGGGCGGTTAACGCAACAAGCTAGAAGCCGGGAGACGGCGGGTTTGAGTCCTGCCTTGGGCATGAAGCCAGCTGGGTGACCTTCAGCCAGCCTCTCTCACTCAATTCTAAGACAAACCATTTGGAAGATCTGTATTTATTACTTCATGCAACTTTCTTTATTCAGTTTTGCAGCCAACTTTATCTTTTGCAACCTCACCAAAATATGTGTTCTTTTGGCGCAGACAGATTTAAAAGATGCATGTATGTAGATATATATGTGTGTGTGTGTGTGTGTGTGTATGTATAGAACTACTGTAAAACACCAGAGATTTACCTCATCTGGGCCACCGTTTGCGACAATTGTCCAGAGTGCTAACAATTTTTAAAATCGATAATGACTTCTCATTTTGTTCCACATTTTGGGCAAAAAAATTAAATGTTTGGAAAAGAGGAAATCAAGGTATTGACTGCCGGGCAACTGTTCTTCTCAAAATAGTGCTTAATGAACATTGGGAACTCCCACGCTTTTCCTTCTGAGCAACTGGAATATCTGGCCTTGATGAAAAGAGGGAAAAGATGCACGCCGGAAGAGAATCTGGAATGCTTCGAGGGCCAGCCGGTTCCGTTTTTCCTGCGAAAGCAGAGATTTCAATTATTTCAATTATTTATAATTGAATTATAATGGACGTATTTCTCAATACGGATGTACCCCCTGAGTCGCATTTATTTTTACCATCCTTCCCTTAGGCAAAACAAACCATTAGCGTGAAGAAGTAAAATTACCATTATAATTAAACATGGCCGTTGGACGTCAGTTGAGCCTGCCCTACTGGTGGACAAAATAAAAGAACAGCAGATGTTCAGAGACTTCAGCGAACGTTTGAACTTTCTCTGTATTTGTTTACTGAGACGCTTGATCAGGGGTGTCCAGCCTTGGCAACTTTAAGACCGTACAGATTTAAAACTCCCAGAATTCCAAAGCCAGCACAGCTGGGGGATTCTGGGAGTTGAAGTCCGCAGGCCTTAAAGTTGCCAAGGTTGGAGACCCCTGCACTATATCATCCTTCTCTCTTGGGGAAGAGAGGAGCTACAGCTTGTTCTGCATGCCCTAATCTAGCCTTCTCCCCTTACTACTGGGATGATCCCCCTTCTATTACCAGTGTTAGAGCAATACTCAACTCTCCAGTTATCTTCTATACCTGGAAGGGAAATAGGTCAAGAGCAAAGGTCTTGGACTCTGACTCTGTTGCTATCTCCCCCATTCTGATATCCTTGGATATCAGCTGTCATGATTCTCAAGTAGCGTGGTTCTACCAGGCTGGGGGTTATGGGTTTTGTAAGACCAATAGTTCTGGAGGACATCTCCCTCCCCACCTTTTCTTTTTTTTTTTTTGCTGGATATTTTGGCAGGAGATCTGGGAGCTGCTTCTGAGCTTCTTTCTAAGCAACTCATTCTCTGCACACCTGTGGTTCTTTCTTAGCGGAATGATGCTAACGTCGTAACTTACATCAGAGCAATAACGGACACACGTTTTTTTTCCCCCTCCTAGCCCCATTGAGAAATTAAGTATCACCTGGAAGAGGAATGAGAAAATCCTCAATGGGGTCGGCAGCCTGGGCAGACGACTCGCTATCGCAAACCCAACTTCAGCCGACATGGGAATGTATGTCTGTGAGGCACAACTGAACGACAGCCACATCGAGCGTGAAAGAGCTAACATCTTCCTGTCTGTCCTGGGTAATGCTGCTTTCTTTTCTTTTTCTTCTTTTTTTCATACTAAGCATCTTAAACCAAAGGAGAATAGCCGGTTGAAATAGTTATTTTAATATGTCATTGACTTGCCCATCAAACTTCCCCACAGAGGATAAAATAAAGGCGGGAGGGTGAGGCGGTCTTCAAAATTAATTCATCCCTTCTTTGTGGGTGCTAATATTAAGGATATTAATAGGATATGCCCTTTCTTGTAGAAATTGTTTGTTTGCTTATTGGATTTCAAGGCCACCTGACTCCAAAATGGCTTAGGTTATTTACACGAATACCTAATTTAAAAGCGAACGTATCCTCCCAGACAAAACTACATAAGTAACATGAAAATGAAAAATGAAAATGAGAAAAAGAAAATATCACCAGGAGTTCCACAGACACCCTAATCCAAGACCTGGGAACAGAGCCAGGTCTTAAGAGAGCTCTGGCACATTTGAAGACAGAGAGCCATACGTATCTTTGAAGAAACGCTGTTCCTCACGAACAGAAGCCATTCAAAATCTTCAGTTGTGATTGTCAAATTAGAACGAGTCTAGGTGCTAAGACACTTGTGAAGCTTCTCTTTCCTGGGAGACGTTGAGGGACTTTCTCCTTGTGCCCTAAGACCACCCACCTTCATCTGTTGTGATAGAGCCATAGGAAACCTCAGCCCTTTGTGTATTCAGGTGCGTCTAAAGATTTAGAATCTGAATCGGAATAGAGCTGGAAAGGACCTTGGAGGTCTTCTAGTCCAGCCCCCTGCTCCAGCAGGAGTCCCTATATCATTTCAGACAGTCCCTATTTCATTTAAGTCAAGCAGAGGTTCTTCCCTCTGTACTAGAAGGTGTTCCAGCCCCATCTTCTGTTTCCTGCTTTATAATAAATTACATCAAGGTTGGTTTTAAGTCCCATCCTCGTCCTTCCATTTCTCCCTTTCTTTCACTTTTTCAAATTATTGCCTCTCCGTTCTTTCGAAGAACAAGAACCCATTTCCGTTATTTATGATTTGGATTAAAATCAGTTTATTCCACCCTCGCCACCCTGCCACCCCGCAATTTTATAGTAACTCATTTAATTTTTTTTTTATTTTACTTTTTGCTGTACTGTCAGATCCTGCCTCTTGCAATGTTGCAAGCAATGATTCTTCTGTTGCGGTTGGCACTTAAGTGGTGTTCGGATAATACAAAAAAAAAAACCAAGCAGAGATAAAAGATCTGAAAAGTCGCAACAGCTAGTTGCTTCTGTTTCTTTGTGTGCCATGCTTTATTCCTAATCTTGGTTTTTAGAGGGCTGCTTGATGAACAAAATTATGAACAGAGGCCACAATGTAAAAAGTTAGAAGACAAGTCAGGAACAACCCTAGTGATCAATTCCCTTTCTTGCGCCTTTGACACCCGAAGTCCTTCTCATTTTAATCTTTATCCAGCTTGGCCTGTTATGTTTTTATATATATATGCATTTGTGCCACAGCAGACTGTGGAATAATTCATGAAAAATTTAAAACAGAAACCCTGCAAGGTTTTAATTGGCAAGGGAACAGAATCTGGAGGAAAATAGACCCAAATTTTAAAACGAGAGCGCTCATATAAAAGGGATAATTCTTTCTAAGCTATCCTGAAGGTGTTTCTTGTGCAAGGCTGCATTATTAAGCCCTGTTTTAGTAGCACATAAAAACCTAATTATACTTGTCCATTTGTGCACGTAAAACATATGCTGGGGACACAAGTAAGGAACACCACACTGGAAGTTTTGGTTTGAGCAACAAACATTTCGTGAACTAGTTTAGAATAAAATCCATGGCTAAAATGGCTAAACGTTATTTGCACTGGGAACGCCGTCCACTGTATATTTCATCACAAGTCTGGAAATACTAGAAAGGCTACATATGTAGACTTTCTTTCGTTGGGATAAAATCTTAAGCGCGGCCATAAAATAAAATAGAAACATTATGATTTTCAGAAAGGTCTTTAATGGGTCATGTTTATAATCGAGGTAGGATACTTGAAATAGTTCACCCTGGAATCTGAAGAAATTGTTCCAGAGATCAATAGACAGTGATAATTATATGTCTCTACAAGGCAGATACAATTTATAATTTGGAACCAGGACTAATAATAAAGATCAGCATGATGTTGATGGGCAAAAGGCCATGTGGATGATGTAAAATGAAGGTTCAGTTCTGGGTAGGTTGAGCGTGCAAATCTGAAACAGATTTTAAGATGCAACAGGTGAAATGTCGTTCAGTTTATTGACTTGAAAGTCAAGCCATTACAAATTTCTCATTGCTATGAAGGAGGAGAGGAGAAAACAGCAAAGAGGACAAGTTAACTATGATTCTGCTTTTCTCTAGTGGAAGAAAGGGCAGGCTAGATTGCTTTGGGACAATACGGGGCTCAGTTACGACAAGCGGATCTGTGGTTAACCCAAAAGGACAAGGGAGAAAATGAAAGACGATGCTGTGAAGTCCATTGTGGATTAAAAAGATCCTTGACTTTGATCTTGGATCATTGAGTTTTGTTTCAGTGCAACCTCATACGTCAAAGTGTCTCAGTTGTGAGTTGGGACCCCTCAGAGATTATTATTTGGTGTACGGGGGACAGGATTATGAACAGCCAAATGGAAGGGTATGTCCTTGGTGCTCTTTCAGCCTGGGGTTGTTGGGGTTTTTTTTGGCAAACCTTTTATAATCCAACTGGGTAACACCATCAGTGATAGAAAGAAATGGGATTTGCTCTCTGAGAGCAAACTTCTAGCAATGAGGATGTTACTTAGTTGGGTCATGAAACATCTGGAAGAAAACCACCAAGCTCCAGGAGCACTAATTGAATCCCACAGTTCAACTCTGAGCTGCGAATATTCTCTTCTGTATTTCTAACTATATTTTCTACATTTTTCAGCTAAATATTGTGCCACAAAGTTTGGAGCATGCAGAGTCAGGCATCCCAACCTGCCCCTAATTCTAGGAAGCGTGCACCTAGGCCAGTTCCTAACAGAATCTATAAAAATCAAATTATTTTAGAGCCTTAGAATTATTTGAGAGTATCTTTACAGCTACCTAAGGGAGTAATGAGGTTTTCTTCTTCCTGGAGATGTTCAGTTGGGGAGATGACAAAATGGATGGAGGGTTCTTTCGCCAAGCAAGGTTTTCTCTTTCAACTCATCCCTTCAATGATTTTATGCATTTTGTTTTTTTTATGTTTCTGAACTCCAGTCGGACATTTTAAAGATGGCTTGATCTTACAAAGCATTGCTCTCATCCTGATTGCTCCTGGACTATTATCTCTATCAACACGTTCCATTTTACAAGGTTCCGATATGAGGATCTCACCTTTTTCTACTGAGCCAAATGCACCAATTTGCGTTAAGCATGGACTTGGCCAAATACCCTAGGATCAATGAGAAAAATCAGGGTCAAGGAAAATCAAGCCATCCACTTTGACTTTCCAATAATGTCTAGGGGTGTTTTTTGCCTCCTGTCCACAGTAAATGTATCTCTATACATTAGTGTCTGCTTAGGCATAGAAAATCTATTATAGTTGAAAATTTATACTATTAAAAAGCTATAAATTGTACAAACAGCGAAGCACATTGGTTTCACTCTACAGGTTTAATTTTCTCAGAGACGCAATTTCTTGACGCCTGTGTTGCAAAGAAGCAGCCAGAGCAGACACCGAGAGGTTTTTTAAATAATTAATAGGAGGACATTACATCTAAAATGTGCGGGGAGAAAGATCGTAAGATCATTCCGAGTTTTTCCCTCAAGATTGCATGTGGATGTGATTTGGGTTTATTAAGCTAGTAATGAGATAGTGTGTGTGTGTGTGTGACACACTTGTGTGTGTGCGCGTGTCTGTTTCTGCCAGAAGCAAGACAGCCGCTTCGAAATGTTAGGAACAAAAAATAAAATAAAATAAAACCCGTTGAATTAATAACTACGAATTAAAATTAATTGCCTGTAAAATTAGGTATCCATTCATAAAATTAAATGAACCCCCATCCACATCTATCAACTATATTCAGACTTCGGAGAAACCACTGTTCTCAAATTTGGCAACACACAAACCCATGCAACAATCACACCCACACACATTCCTCTCTCCCCCCCCCTCCCCTTTTAGTAGAAGCTGTCAAAAAAAAAAAAAAACACCACAGGATGACGGGAGAGTTGTGTAGGGAAGGGATGCCAAGGGGGGGGGGAGGGGGAATAAAACTGGATGGAGAGGAGAGGAAAAGATATTTAGACCAGGAAGAGAAATAAAACCACTCAAAAGGATTGAAATTGAGGGCGGAGGTTCGTTCTCTCAGCTTGTGGGCTGGTTTCCAAACATTTCGTTACCAGGCTAGGTAACATCTTCAGTGGAGTTTAGGCATGTCAGTGTTTTCCTGCTTATAAGGGCTTCGTGTGGTCAGTACGTCTTGTGATGGGGAGGTCACGTCAGGTGAGGATCTTGTGATGGGTCACACCTGACCCATCACAAGACCCTCACTTGATGCGACCCACACCTGACCCATCACAAGACCCTCATCTGATGTGACTCTCACCTGACATGACCTCCACAAAGCCCTTATAAGCAGGAAAACACTGACACTGACATCCCTTAAACTCCGCTGAGGATGTTACCTAGCCTGGTAACGAAACGTTCGGAAATCAGTCCACCAGCTCGGAGAACGAACCTTCACCCTCATCCTGCACCTGAGCTACAGAAATTTGCCACTAGGTGAGCAACAGTGAGGCACCCTGCACTTTCCTAGTCACTTTCCACTTCGAAGGGGGTCCCTGCTTTTAGCAGAGATGCGTTGCCACCATTTGCACCTCTTCTCCATCTTCTGGCTTTCAATAGAGTCTTTTCTTTGAGTGGAAGATGGCGTGCGCCACAGAGATTTTTTTTTTTAAAAAAAAAAACACCCTTGTTTTTCTAACAGCCAGTACAGTAATGGCTGAAGCCATCCTTTCTTTTCTTCCCGTTCTTTTATGAATATTTTTTTTTTATCAGTGTCGTAGCTGTGGCTGGAATAGATTTTGGCAGATGTCCACCGCCTGAAGAAAGGTGAAGAACAAATGCTTGATCTCACTTGATTTGAGCTGTCAATGGAACAACTCAGCCGGCTCTGCTATAATGAACCCTTAGCCCACTTCACGACAAGCAATAGCCATAGCAATTTGTGTTGGCCTTTGCAGCTCTCAACAACGCCAGAAGTTGAGAAAGAGAAGGGCCCAAAAGATGAATTTTTGCAGGCTAAACCTCAAGATGGGATTCACAGAAGACACCTTGTAAGGTTGCAAAAAAAGGAAATAGTGAAGAAGAAGGACGGGCAGAGCCCGAGGGCGGAATCAAGTGAGGAATCGTCTAAGTTCAATCCTTCTTGAGTTCCATTGATCTGGCACCAATTTAGTTGACTAGATTGTTGTGTGTAGGCATGAGGAATAAACCAGCTTAACTGGAGCTTCACATGTGATCCTGATTCTTCCTGACTTGTAGCCTCTTGTGTGGTGGCTCCTTTGTGGGTTGAGATTTTCTATGAAGATGAAATAAATGGTTACCCTGAACCACGATAAAATGGATTAAAGGAGATTTGAGTCTCAATAGGGTCAACAGGGAAGGAATGTACAGTAGTTGCTCCATTCTTGTTAGTTCTAGTGAAACATGTATGAACACAGACGGATTAATTCAAACCTAGGACGCCATCTACTAGGAGAAAGGTTGCGATTATAGTCCAAATAGCAGGAAGAAAACTTTACCCTCAGTGATATCCCCAAATGGTTTGCTTTGTTTCCTTGATTTTGCTTGACGCTTACTTCAGATCCCTTTCTTTAATTCGATTTGACGGTGGCCAGTGTTATCAATTTAGGATGCTGCGTTTCCTACAAGGCTCGCTTTCAGAGATAAAAATGAAATAGCAAGCGAAGTCTTCTCTTATCAGACAAGCCCAAATTGCAAGGAGTGGGCATTCTTGCCCACATGTGACACAACCGATTCTGGAGGGTTGTAGGAATGCCAAACGCCGCACCAGTTCTTGGTTAGTCCAAAGCTGTTGTGACGCAGCTTAATTTAAATTTCCCAAACCTTCATCGCACACCGTGAGGAAAACTTGATGGGATCCTTATGCACCACGCCGTGCTACATTTCCGCTCTCGTGTTTTATGTCTGAAGCTGCATGGGTTATTGAGCAGAAACTGAGGCCGACCCTTTCATCTAATCTATTGCTGTAAATAAAACCTTTATGGGAGAACCTTCTCAGCAGAGAATTGGAAAATTCACTGGTTCGTGCTTGTAAAATGAGAAGGCCCTCGGCTCGGATGTTAATCTGCCGCGTGGCGCTCTAAATATGAATTGGCAGTGATTCCATACGCTCTGAAACGCGGGTTCCTCGCCGCCGATCATTGTTGAGGTGGTTTTTACGGAGCCCGTCGCTGAAAAGAAACTGTGAACTCAAAACTAGAAGTCAGACTTACTCAATTTGTAAGACTATATTAAACCAATCGGGGTGACAGGGCTGGGTGAAGACTTTGCATCTCTCTTGGAAGGGAGTGGGTCCTCTCTATGCTTGTACCTGAGTGTGATCTTCTGCAACCGAGGAGAGTAGCTCCACCATTGGAGAAGAACTAATGTGGTCTTCTGGTTTGTCTTCCGTAAGAGCCACCGTATTTTACTGCTGAACCGGAAGACCGGATTTTGCTAGAAGTACAGGAGACAGTGAGCATCCCATGCCAAGCAACGGGTAAGTAGGGTAACGAACAAAGAACTTCATTTAAAAATGTACAGGTAGTTCTCGACTTAAAAGCACAATTGGGACCAGAGTTAAGTGTCCAATTTGGCGACCTTTTTTGCCATGGCGGTTAAAGAAATAAAGGCAGTTGTTAAGGGATTCATCCGGTCACTAAGCCAATCTGGCTTCCCCACTTTGCTGATCTGTTGGGAAGGTTGCAAACGGCGACCACCTGACCCCAGGATGCGGCAACCGTCATAAATACAGGCCGGTTGCCAACTGCCTGAATTTTGATCCCATCACAATGGGGACGCTACGACAGTCGTAAATGCGAGAACTGATCGTAAGTCACTTTCCATAACTTTGTCACTAAAATAGTTGTAAGAAGAGGACTTCCTGTATTTATCATTTATGCTTTTTTTTAAAAAAAAAAAATCTGTTCCTGGCTATGATAAGATGGAGCTGTCCAGCTGACTGCAATTTATTTATGTTTGGGTTAGTCATTTGAAAAAAAAACACACACCTTTTTTTTCTTAAACAACCCAATATAAATAGCAAAGAGGCTGGAAAGGTACAATGTTCTGAAGATGCCCCTCGGCCTTTGAGTGCTCCATAAAGGTCGACCGAGAAAGGGCTGAACATCTTGAGCCGAACGGATTAATGGAAGGGAAACAGTTGCTGTGGGACCCATAACTTAGGTTGCGGAGGAGCAGTCAATAACCACAACAGCAAAAGCTCCTGGTTTCTTAAAATTATGGAGCTTCTTCAAGAGGAGGAAAATGTCGGCAGCAACAGACGTCCAGCTGCAGTTGCACTTCTGCGATAGCCTTCATTCATCCCCGTTTTAATGGGAAGATGTTCGAACAGAGCAGAACTTGCAAAACATTTATAATCCCACTTAAATCCAAATGCCTTTCTCAGAAGGATCCTCCTCAGCAAGAGGTTCCCGCGCCTCTTTTAGCATGCTAGTGCAAAACAGTGGAAAGGAAGCGTAGATCTCTTGAGAAGGACTGATGGTGAGGCACTTTGCATTTAATGGCATGGCTGAGTCATTTTTGAGTCTGGATCTCATGAACATAAGCCCCCAACTGTCTTCCTCCTCCTCCACTCCGTAAACCTCACTCCTTTCTAGCACTGATGATGTTACCCAGTTGGGTCATGAAACATCTGCAAGAAAACAACCAAGCTCAGAGAGCCCCAAGGATCCCATAGTCCTCCTCCTCCTCCTCCTCCTCCTCCTCCTCCTCTCCTCCTCCTCCTCCCCACCACCTCGTTCCCTTCTAGCACTGATGATGTTACCCAGTTGGGTCATGAAACGTCTGCAAGAAAACAACCAAGCTCAGAGAGCCCCAAGGATCCCATAGTTCTTGTCCTCCTCCTTCTCCTCCTCCTCCTCGTCCCCCTCCTCCTCCTCTCCTCCTCCTCCCCACCACCCCCGTTCCCTTCTAGCACTGATGATGTTACCCAGTTGGGTCATGAAACGTCTGTAAGAAAACACCAAGCTCAAAGAGTTCCAGATTCCAATCCTCCTCCTCCTCCTCCTCCTCCTCCTCCTCCTCCTCCTCCTCCTCCTCTCCACAACCCCACTCCCTTCTAGCATTGATGATGTTACCTAGTTGGGTCATGAAACATCTGCAAGAAAACAACCAAGTTCAGAGAGCCCCAAGGACCCCACAGTTCACCCCTCCCTACAAATATTCTCTTCTATCAGCATGAACCATTCTTTTGTGGTCTGGACAACTTCTCTCAACTGATCCCATCTGGGAATCCCTGCAGCGTTTCCAGCACCCCTCCCTTCTAACATCTCAGGTAGTTCTCTACTTCATCCAGCAGGCCCCTTGTTCCTAGAAACTCCCCATGAATCCAGAAGCACTCTTAAAAAACACTTTCTATCGCCTCCTGAAGGATGCAATTTACCTAATTACATTTACCCAGGTGGGACTTCTTCAGGTATCTTAAATCTTTGAGGAACACCGGTGCTTAATGGGTTTCCAATGACTGTGAAGCACCCCTGCCTACAATTCAGTATCATCTGATTGAGAAAGCAGTCCAGGCTTTCTTTGCAAAGACAAAGCATCAGTGGGCATTTTGTCCTTCCTTTCAGGATGCTTTCCTCAATTTCTAAGACATGGAAAGAGGATAATTTCATCAGTTGTGGCTACAGTTGAAAAATTAGCTTCCCCACTGATTTTTCTGAATTAATATTATTAATAAGTCAGAGGGGATTTAAGGAATAAGCCAAATACTAGATTTAATTCTATTATGTTCCCTTTAAAATATAAAGAATTATTGTTATTCAAGCTTCAAGCTATTTCCATCCTTATTTCTGTCCTGGATGACTATTTCATTTTCGCATTATCTGCTTCCTCATGACTCAGTCTGTAGTAATTCCAGTTTGCAGCACTTTCATGAAGTAAATTCTGCTTCTGCTAAGGATTCTGACAATCAGAATTTCTGTGGATAATCCTTTGGTGTGAACTTTAAATCGCGTTTTATTTCCCAGTGCAATATTGCGTCTACTTTGTCACAGATAAATACCCAGCACACAGAAGGTGATTTTTTAAGACAATAAATGGCTGTATTATTCTAACAAAATGGAAGCTTCAAGTGCGATTTCAGGAACTGATTACAACCTGGTACAGAAATAGTTTTATCGCCACTCTATTTCCTTCTTCGTTTTCAGAACCCTTCTTTTCTCATTTGTCTCTGTATTATTTTGGAAAATCATACAACTTTCCGTCTGAATAGAAAGACGAGTAAACTGAGGACAGAATTTTTACATACAATTACATCGACCGTATTGACTTTTGAGTTCATAAGGCATCGATTTCTTCTTAATTTGATGCAGCTTGATAAATTATATGTACTGCACTTTCTTAAGCATCCATATTTGGGGGAGAGAAATGGAGACAGTTGTTCTAGATGTCACAAAGGGGAGGAGGACCAAAAAAAAAAAAGAGGTTCATGATAAAAAAAAAAAAAAGCTGAGCTGGTGAGAGTGCAAATCTGAACATGTTTTCTCTCTGTTGGTCTCACGCAGGCATCCCACGGCCTCTTCTAGCTTGGTATAAGGACGCTGTCCCTATCAGCCAACGAGTTCATCCTCGTTACACGGTGCTACTCAACGGGACTCTTCAGATTCGGAGAGCACAGCCAGAAGATTCTGGAATCTTTCAATGTTTTGCAAGGAATGAGGTTGGCGAGATAGAGAGCCATACCTACCTTGAGGTCACCAGTAAGTTTGGATCTTCACACAGCCTGTAAGGGGGTGGGGAAATTAAGGGAAGGTTTTGGAGCACCTGCTACAGTACTTAGTGCGACCCTGTCAGGCCTAAGTAACCAGAGCCACTTGTGGCTAGCCTATGTCAGTAGCTTTATTGCTTATTACCTGTGTTACAAGAATCTCCCCAGGCTGCTTGCCTTCCTCTGGGAATAACCAGATTAAGCTTCATGGATCTTGGGGCAGATCAAACGTATGCCATTTGTGGCTGCACAATGACTCCAAGCTAGGTCCTCTCTTGACCCCTCCTTCCAGCCTTTCCACAATAATCCACCCTTTACTTACAATTGCATTTTCTCATCTCAAGCATATAACCGATGGTGGCTACATAAGGTGTTGCTATCGCCCACGCTGTTGAACGCTTCTGTCCTCCACAGAATGGTGGAGAGACGTCCCCGATCACCATATTCCCCAGCAGTAGTGTCACACTCCTGACAGCTTAGGAAGCAGCATTTGACAGGTTGGCGGGAAAGTGAATGAAGGGAGTAAAATGGCAAAAGGGGAGGGTCATTCCCTCTCGAGAGTTCCTCATTTAAATTCCACATAGATTTTGTGGTGGCCATATTTTACTCCTTCCTGACTGCATTTGTCTTCCCAAGGTGGGCTGCTTCTCTTCCCTACCCATTGCGTCCACTGTCAGTTTTTCCAAAGGAAAATACATTCTCCCCCCCCCCCCCCAAAAAAAAAGGTTATGAAAAATTGGGAGTCAACCGGGCTGAGTCTGGAGCTTTTTCAGAGCTATTCCTGAGTTTTCAATGCAATTGGTTGGGGAAATTAATGGCATTGTTTCTTTCGAATCTCTGGAGTAATAAAGAAACCAGAAAATAGACTTTGGTCCCACACTGAGATAAAAAATGGGAATACGAAGAATAATGGCTGTTTTCCATGTAGATCAGGGAACAGTGCAGGGTTATCTGAATGTAAGGGAGCAGTGGCAGGGTCAGCTAGAAGGACCTGTGGTTTTCTCAGCTGGAGCTAGATTCTGGGAGGATGGATGGATGGACACCTGCTTTTCAACTTTCCCAGTGTGTGGGCTGCTAGCTATCTATCAGACCTTTCACCAAACTCACGCAGTGCTCTTACGTCTAAAATCTTTTCTGAGCTGAAGATAACAAGGCCCTCCCCCTGAACGCCTGCATCAGAGGCTGAGAGAAAGCCAAAGAGATATTATGAAAGGGAGCACCTGGCAATATTTTGCATCCAATGGAAACTTCTTTTGGCTGACATTTAATTCCTGCAAACTGGTTTCAGACTGAAATTGCTTTTCATCCTGCAGAAGACTCAACAGTCTTGGCTTAACTTGATCCATCCATCCATTCTTCTCAAAAGCCCACTTGGTCTCAAAGCACTGATGCTCAAGTGGCCGAGTTCTTCTGAGAGGGACAGTGAGCGTTTGGTGTCTTACCCTGCGAGGGGAGCTTGGGGTTATCACGATGTTCTGGTACAGTGGGAAAACTCCACAAACGTTCTGAACTTTCAAAATGCTCTCTTTCGACCACTTTTTAACGAAAACCCTGGTTTTGATTCCAGATGTGGCACCCACCTTCTCCTGGCCCCCGGCAGATGCCACCATCACCGAAGGGATGAGTGCCATGCTAAGATGTGAAGTTTCTGGAGCCCCAAAGCCCGCCATTGCATGGAAAAGGGGTACATGCTTGCTATTCTGCTAGGAACCCACTCAAATTGTGGTCGCTCACCAGGACAAATGAGCATAGCATTAACATCTTCATGCGCTGCAAGTCAAGAGGACTGAGGCTGTTTCCACTTGCTGTGTTCCAGGGAATCAGATTTTGGCCAGTGGCTCCATTCAGCTCCCCAGGTTCCGTCTCCTTGGGTCTGGCGGTCTTCAGATCAACCCTGTCTTCCTTGAAGATGCTGGGGTCTACACCTGCTGCGCGGTCAACTCCGAAGGCGCCCTGAACGCCTCTGCTTCTCTCACCGTGTGGAGTAAGGCTCTGCTCTTTTTCAGCATTCCTGTTCATCTTGACTTAATCGGCTCTCCTTGTATCTGATCAATTAGGAATCTAATGACAAAGTGTTGGTGTCACGAGGCTAGGGCGGGCTCTGAGTAATAAGATCATGATTTTTAGAAGCAGTGTTGAGAACCACCTTAACAATCTCCCCTGAAAGAAGCAGCCAGCATATTTTTGGCAGCCTCTTAAGGTGGCCTCTGCATTCATAGGTCTCGCTGATTGCAACTGTTCATCCATTGTTAGGGAGGCCGCCAAATTAACGTGGGAGAACCCAGTCATAGGTAGAAGGGAGACAGCAATACTGTGGCAATATCAACTTTCAATATTATCAATGCATTAAACGTACTTGTATGCCACGTCCCGCTGTCAAGAGCTGGAAAAGAAATGAGGTGCATCTCAAAATCACTAAGTTAGATGGAAGTCACCCCAAAGTGCTGCTCATTGGCCAGACCTCAGCATCCTCCTGATGGGAGGGGACCATATCTAAATCCAGCGTTCAGCTGCTTGTTATCCAGCATCGGATCAGTTCAGAGGGAGGCTGAGAGAGGCTAAGATCTCCAGTGGAATTTTAGCATATCATACAAACTGGCACCACAACGTATAGCACCTTTTAATGTCCTGCTGTATCTTTGGCCTTGAGCTTTGTGCAACGAAGTTGTTCTTTGTACATACCCCGAAGCATCAAAAAGGAAGTCTTCGGCCCTTTGCAATGGTGTCTCGGGGCTAACGTGTTGCTCCTACCTTTGTGTCATCCCACCCTCTTTACAACTCCCCCCCCCAAAGCTTAGCAATGGATGAGACCTTCACCACTCACTTCCTAAAAACCTTCAGGAGCTGGGTGGTGGAAATAATGAGTAACCAGGCTTGTAGTCCTTCCCAAGGCAAAACCCCAAACCAGGATGGAAACAGGCAATTTGACCTGAATTGTGGGTCATCTCCTTTTCAGATCGCACTTTTATCGCCCGCCCTCCAGAGGACGGCACTGTCATTAAGGGGACAACAGCAATGCTGCAGTGTGAAGCTGCTCACGACCCAAGGATTTCGATCAGGTGTGTTGTCTGTATGGAGATTCTCAGTCATCCAGGTGACGGTTGTCCCAAAGGTGCTTTCTCAAGAGGCAACTGGATTTTCTTGGTAGTAGAAATTGGGCCAATCAGGTTGATTGTGTTTGTGGTTGTTCATATCATTTATCTCAGCTTAATTGTCCCAGCCATCAGCGTTGGCTTGGGTGGGTTTCCTCCCCCTGGCTTTCCCAACCATCCCAGTTTGAGAGGGTAAGTTATGCCAATAATCACATCAGGTTCTCTTTATTTTTCCCACTGCATTATTTACGATGAACTATGTTTCACTTCATGATTTCAATACAACGTCCTATGATTTACTGTCAAGGTTAACACAATATCAATAAAACCGACTTGTCACAAGCCGATCCTTAATGAGAATGCAACCCAAAGCAATTTAAGGCAATTGGTTTTGCAAATCGGTTTGGGGGAAGTCTTAGAAGTGTCACATTCCCCCCCCCTCGAGAAAAAAAATACCAAGTATCAAAGAGTCACCAGATAAAATGAATCTTTAAACCTACCAAACTCTACAAGCATGAAGGGGATCAAAAGACTTCCTTCTGTGTTTCATACACAAGAATGAATATAGATATATCCAAATCTAAGTAAAACGCTTCCATTCCCCTTAGAAAACATCAAACAATGCCATTTGTCAAAAGGAAAAAAGGAAGGGTAAAAAAAAAGCTAGACTTGCATAAAGAAGAAACAGTATCTTAGAAGCTTTTTGTTCTCATAAACGCTGGTAGGATTCTGAGTAGACGTCCTGCTACAAATGGTTTAAAGCAGGGATTCTATTCTACAAATTGTGACATGAAATCACAGAGAGAGGAAAAAGGAGGAAACCCCCCCCCAAACCCACCCTGCAATCTTTTATCCTAATCTAATCAAATCTTTATTGCTGTCGAAGACCAGCATAAGAAGTTCATGCTAAGTATAATTAACATTTACACAGTAGTTTTGGAGAGTGACGTTTTTTTCACCTGTTGCCTAAGAAACCTTTGCAGCGGCTTTGAAAGACAAGGCTGAGAATATTCTAAGTTTGGTATAATAAACATTCTTTATTCGTTAATCTCAGTTTTTTGAGACGCTTGCCCTTTACAAATCACTGACCTTGAATTTTGAAATGACACAAATTGTCTAATCTTTTTGTAGGCACCATGAAAGACCATATCTACTTATACTGTATTTCTGATAATTCTTACTACATTACTTATTATATTTAATAACAGCTTGGGGGAGAGGAAACCTGTCCTGTGTACCTTTATGTTTGGAAGGAGTTGTTTATCACACGGTATGATGACACATATTTTAAAAATGAAATAAAACCTTGAGCTTCCCCTATAAATAAACAAAGAGTTTTGGCTCCTGTTAGTTTGTGGAGCAAAACTCAAACTCTGGGTACTTTTGGTGAAGCCAAGAAAACACAACTGAGAAGGGGAAACTCTTTGCTTTCCCAAAAACTTGCTATGCCCATCATAGCTTCAAATTTGTCCCCCCAACCTCAAAAACATAAGTGAGGTATTTGTGTTTGAGGTCTATAAAGAAGGGTTGCATCCTTTATCACAGTTTTTTTTATCAAACTTGACAAATTCAAGATGGGTGGACTTCCAACACCCAGAATTCCCTAGCCAGCCATGCCTGAATGGCTGGGGAATTCAGGGAGTTGAAGTCCACCCATCTTAGATTATTTACCTATGGTTTTGCCATGTAATTTCAGCACATTCATCATGTTTAACAAAATAGACTGATGTACTGTGACCATCAGGTACACTTGGAAGAAGGATGCCGTGATCATCAATCCATCCAGCAGCTCCCGAATCACCATCGAGAAAGATGGCAGCCTCACCATTGGCCAAACGTGGTCAGGCGACATTGGAGACTACACCTGCGAAGTCAGTTCCTCGGGCGGGAATGATTCACGGGTGGCCCGAATGGAAGTAATGTAAGTTCCCTCGTAGCATGTTGGGATAGCAAAATGTCAGGTGTGAAAGATCAGGTCCATTCATGGAATAAAACAGATTTATTGCTAATCATTCTTAGGCACAAGAATCTTCTCAACTAACAGTTAACGCCTGCTTGAGGTTAGATGAAGGTCAACAGAACTCAAGGAAAGTTGGACTTTGTTTGTGCCTATGTAGGGATTCTAGGCTGATCCCTCTTTTAACTCCACCCCAGGTTCTGCCACTCCTTCTCTTTTATAAAACTTGTGAAATGAGAAGCAGCTTCTTCTTCCTTTATCTCTTTCTTAGCTTTGACTTTTGTCTTTTATTTGAGTGTATTCCTCCCCGAAGCTTTTAATTTTGCTTGAGATTCATCACACAGAAAGGCTTTCAAAATCAATGAAACTAAATCGCCTGAATAGAATATTTTATGAGCTACTATAAAGTTACACAGGAAAAGCTAGTTTACATAATAATACCAATAGTTCTCTCTGTTTAACATTCATCATTCAACAAAGAGACAGGATTCCTTTTCTTCCCAGCTGGAGTCCTCATCATGACAGTTGTCTCGACTAATCGGGATTGGTCTTATTTTTTTTAAAAATGTATTTCTAAGGTTAATTAGATCACTTCCCCCCAAAGCTTCTTGACATGGCCAGAGAGAATTCTTAACTCCGGCACATTCACAGCTTAATTTGTAAAGTGGGTCCTCCGTGCAGATGCCTGGATGTGATCAGGGTTCTTGCAACTTCAAATGGTTGCTAAACAAATGGTTGCAAGTCAAGGATTATCGGTAAGCTGTAATAATCATCTCCTCCTAAGGGTCCTGGGTGCTCTCTGAACTTGCTTGTTTTCTTACAAATGTTTCATTACCCAAACTAGGTAACATCACCAGTGCTGTTTGCTGTCCGTTTATGCTTTGGTCAGTGTTGGTGGTGTTGTCCTTAGAGGCTCTTTGACTGGGCTGGTTACTGTTGGCTCTTTGGCAGTTTCTTGATTGGGGTAACATTGTTTACTTGATTGTTGGTCTGAAGTTGACCTTGGAGTTAATCTATGCTGATCCAGATGCTGACTGCTGGTGGAGAGATGCTGGGAGTCTTTTGTTCCTTTTTGTGCTGGTTGATTGTCTCTTTGGCTTAGTCTATAGATGTGGTTAATGTCTATGTGTCTATTGATGGCTAATTTGTCAGAGTGTCAGGCTTCTAGAAATTCCCTGGCACTTTGGGACTTGGCTTGGACTCGGCCGGTGACGTTTTCCCAACGGACACTATGGTTAAAGTCTCCTCTTACCGGTTCATTTTGAATATTCAGTCAGCGCAATGAACACAGCAGACTTTGCATGGATGGCAACCATGGGTCTCTGTACGTGACAACAATGTAAAAAAGCTGAATGTGCGTGTGTGTGTGTGTGTGTGTGTTTTCCCCCCGACAAGCAAAATGTATTTGCACCTGCCTAAAGTGCTGCACGTTGTGTTAAATTGCAAGACGAAATTGCAAGATGATTGGGTCTTATTATTGCCGTTCATGAATCGATCGGAAAATGTGCTTCTAACAAGCCCACATTTTTGCCCAGGTCCTCTGATCTCACATTCCTTCTTATGTGAGATTTTCCTCATTAAGAATTGTATTTGCCTACTTTTCTCTCTATTAAACCTTCTCGTGAAACTGAAAAGGCCTTGAATTCATTGCTCCTTGGCTGAATTTCTTCCACTGGAGCAACAAATACAGGTCGTGAAAGAATCAGAGTGCTTTGTGGAACAAGACGGAGAAGTCTCCTAATGCGGTAATTTCTAGAATCTAGAAGGCCCGTCGATTTTTGGAGGGAACAGTATCCATTTTTGCCAGCTCACCATACCTAACCTTCTTGTGAAGGCTCCTTTGTCAACCATCCCAAATAACCTGTGCATTTTTGAAGTTTATTACAAGACATCCTGGGTTTCTGAAGAGCGTCAGCTCTCCACTGCCAAGCCTAGATTGAGTCTGCTTTTGAAATTGCCGGCTGTTTCCTCGTCCTGTTCATTTTTTTCATCTGGAGGCAGGGTGGAAATACAAAATGAAGAAGCCTATTAGAAGCTGACTGTAGATTGTCTTCTGTCTTGGATTCAACAGGGCTGCGTAAACCCTTTGAAAGAAAGCTCCAGAAAGCACAGGAGAGAATACCACACACCTCTTTTTGAATTGTTAAAGCAGACAGGCCTGTTCCTGGCTTACAGCTGCTGCCAAAGCAGTTCCCAGCTGTCCCTGCCTGTTTATGCGTCAACAGACACTTGGCTTTGCGGTTTCCCAGATGCGGTTGCTTTAATGATAGCAAAAGGAGATGCAGAGTGTACCGCAGGGGTGTTCCACCTTGGCAACTTTAAGACTGGTGGACTTCAACTCCCAGAATTCCCCAGCCGGCATGTCCAGAGGTCTTAAAGTTGCCACGGTTGGATGCCTCTGGTGTGCTCCTGCATGTTCTGAAGAACCTCCTTCAAACGAATTGGCCCAGCTCTCATTTGTAATGTGACATCTCCTGTGCCCATTGAAAACTTTTAACCTGGCATTTGGGCTGTAGACCATCTCCAGACCTTTGCAGGCCCTTGACTCATCGGTTTCAATGACCTTCTCATCCTGGCCGGGTGTCCACCAACTGGGATCTCTGCCAGCCTTGCAGTATTAACCAAGGTTGTCTACCGTTGGATTTAAGGACTTTAGCATAGAGAACATTTTCTGCTACAAACTGGGCTGGTTTTCAGGGACTCTAACGTAATTCTCTTCTGTGGGGTCCTTGGTGCTCTCTGAACTTGGTGATTTTCTTGCAGGCATTTTATAAGCCAACTAGGTAATACCATCCGTGCTAGAAGGGAGTGGGGTTTGGTCCCTGTTTATATACAGTAGTTTGCCCTGCCAATTTTGGTAGGAGAGAGATTTTCACATATATAGCTTGCTTGCTATGGAGTCTTTGGTGCTCTCTGAGCTTGCTTATTTTCTTGCAGATGTTTTATGCTCTAACTAGGTATCATCATCAGAGCTGGAAAGTAGTGGGGCTTGTTGTCTAGGTGGGTAAAGAAACATCTGCAAGAAAACCACCAAGCTCAGAGAGCACCAAGAAGCCCAGATTTCAACCCTGAGCTACAAAACTTCTCTTCCTCCACTTTCTCCCTTAAGCCATTTCTTCTTCCATCACTCCTTGCCTGCCTCAGTTTCCCCCTATCAGACAGTAGGAACCAGTCCTCCACTATGCATCCCTAGGGATTCTGCCAAAGGACAATCAAAATGCAAACGCAATGACAGCGACAGAAAAAAGAGTCAAGAACACAAATCCCAGCAATATAAACCAAACCAGTTTGAATTTCTCCATCAATAAAAGAGACTCAAAAGGAACGGCTTTCGGTAATGCACACTGGCACAACTCTAAATGACACCCAGTGATTTTTTTTTAAAAAAAAAGCCTGTTGTGGATTGTACATATTTCTTTCAGCTGCATTGACTGCTTGTACCATTTGCGCTCCTTTTATTTTCCACGCTTCATCTGAGTGAGAACAATTAAGAAGAAGTCAGGCAGAAAGCAGATTATCTTTTCCATACAATAGAGAAGGTTTTTAGTCATTTCCAACCTCTCTGGTGGGCTATTATGCAGGAAAGAAAAATTACTGCTGTATCCAAAATTACCTGCAGTGGTAGAAAAACACTTGCACGGTGCAAAGGGAGGGGAGGAGGAAGTCTTCTCACCCAATGCCTTATTCTGAGTGCCTGGGGGAAACAGAAGGAGATCTCAGAAGATTCCCTTTGTAGCACCGAAGACATGTGTTGTGTGAATCGGACAGCTTCCCAAAATAAGCAACTGGTCTTAAGCAGGACTGATAGGAAAGCAAGAGAACCATCATCAAGATAGACGTTCCACTGAGAAACCAATGTGCTTGGAATGGAATGGAATGGAATATGGAATGGAATGGAATAGAATAGAATAGAATAGAATAGAATAGAATAGAATAGAATAGAATAGAATAGAATAGAATAGAATAGAATAGAATAGAATAGAATAGAATAGAATAGAATAGAATAGAATAGAATAGAATAGAATGCAGAGGAATGGAATAAGAGTAAGAGTAAGAGTAAGAGTAAGAGTAAGAGTAGAGTAGAGTAGAGTAGAGTAGAGTAGAGTAGAGTAGAGTAGAGTAGAGTAGAGTAGAGTAGAGTAGAAAATAGGAATAGAATAGAATGGAATGGAATGGAATGGAATATAGAATGGAATAGAATAGAATGGAATGGAATGGAATGGAATGGAATGGAATGGAATGGAATAGAATAGAATAGAATAGAATAGAATAGAATAGAATAGAATAGAATAGAATAGAATAGAATAGAATAGAAACAGGAACAGGAACAGGGACAGAGCTGGAAGGGACTTGTAGGTCATCTAGTCCAACCCCCTGCCCAAGCAGGAGTCCCTACACCATTTCTGACAGATGGCAGTCCAGTCTCTTCTTGAAAGCCTCCAGGGATGAAGCACTTCATGACTTTGTGGTGGCACACAAGCTTTGGTATGTAGACAGGCCTAGTTCAGCCCTTTTGTGAAATCCAGAATAGCCAACTCAGAGGAAAATAGAGCAATGGACAATAGCAATAAGACTTGCATACCGCTTCACAGTACTTTACAGCTCCCTCTAAGCGGTTTACAGAGTCAGCCTATTTGCCCCCAAACAATCTAGGTCCTCATTTTACCAACCTGGGAAGGATGGAAGGCTGAGTCAACCTTGAGCCCGTCAGGATGGAAAGCTCAGGCTGCTGCTAATAGGAACATCCCAGTGTAGGTGCTAATCTATTGGCTTTTAATAAGTTTTTGTCTAGTTCCAGTTGATTTCCTGGGCAGGGCAGCTAAATAGCTAACCGGGAAACCATCTTGCTGCCTTAAAATGCCTTGTTTTAAGATTGGTACCCAAAACGTCAAGCTTATGTAAAAAAAAAATTGTTTTTTTTTAAAAAAGGCCAAAACTGAAAAGGAATTCCCCCCCCCCTAAAATTTGATAGCATCTTGAAACTTCTCGCCAATGGATGAAGAGATGTTTTATTTATAGTTAGAAGTTCACATCAAGAGAAGATTTGTTACATATCTGCAGCACATTTGCCTACAGCAGAAAGGATCTATTAATAGCACTTACTTTGGGTTTCTATTTTAAAGGCAGCATAATATTTTCGAGTTGGAAGGATTTTTACTTCCTTGTTTAGACAGACCAGATACTTCGCTGAAGATTTGCCCCTTTTGACACTTCTGAGATTTCATTAATAATAGGCACACACACACAAAAAAATTCATAGACTTAACTTTTCAAGAAAGGCAGGAAATCCAGATCAACACATCAGAGTTCACGACTGTAAAAGTCGCTCTTTTTTCCTTTTTTTTTACTCACCGTTCTTGCCATCATTCATTCCTGTGCTTCAATGCATGACATCAAAACATTTGTTCACCTGAGATTAATAATGGTTAATATTCACTTTTGTATGGAATTGAGAGGCCGGTACATTTTCTTGGACTGGAATTCTCTTTCCTTTTTCCATCAGTGTTTCTGGTGAAAAATGTTGCTTTGCATGCTCGGTGATTTTTACCTTTAAGGGCTTAGAGTTACGTAGGCTTAGAATGGCTGCAGACAGTTATAGATTACTGAAGGCAACCAGTTCATTATCCTCACATTTTATGGTCTTTGAGATTAACACCGTAGACTATTTAACTGAAAAGACCATTTAACATTTTGCTGTTATTACAAGCCGAATATAACCGAAGAAAGGAGTTTGAGATAATGTGACAGTTTAAAATATACCAGGTTTTTCACTTTGATGCTCGCCATATGTGTCGAACCCTGAACTCCATTAATTCCAAGTCATCGCGGTCAATATATTGTGAATTAGTGGGCAACAGTTCAGACTTTTCTAGATTAAGCTCTTCTAAGGTTGATATCTCAGCCAAGGTGTTAATAAAGTTTGCAGGAAGTCCTCCAGTTTCCTCAGGAAATTCTAAAGCAGAATTTGAGGCATTTGTCTCCTGCTCGAGCAGGGGGTTGGACTAGAAGACCTCCAAGGTCCCTTCCAACTCTGTTATTCTGTAATTCTGTAACACGTGAACTCAGGATGATTAGAAATATTAGCTGATGCAGTCTTCCCCAAATAAGGATCCAGCATGTTTTCCTAAACCATGTAGACAGGATTGACGCTGTGTTTCAGGAGTCAAAGACTCTCTCTGCGTTTCCACTTTGAGATTCGAATTTGAAGTAGGTCAAACCAGATTCCCATCATTTTCTGCTCGCCGCAAAGATCCCGGTTTCTAAGTCTGCTCAAGAGAACATCCTCAAGGGCCAGCAAAGAAACATGAAAGATTACCTACCTCTACCTTGAAAGACACGCCTAACCAGCAAAAACTGGTTTGACTTTCCTGCAGTCACCGTCACACGTTTAATTGGGGCATCAGTAGTCACTCTCCGCTAACAACCGTTCTTTCAGTGTGCACTTGCATGTTTTGTTTTGCATAATTAGGCCGTTCGTTTGACAGTTTTCACAGCTTTTCTGCAGAAAAGCTGCCCGCTTTGGAAGAAGGGCCAGCTGTAACTCAGACTGGGATTTCAGCAGTGTGAACAGCTTCCAATCAATGCATGGGTCCTAAATTCACTGCGTTGTACAGTAGCTCTTTCAGCTTTTGTGGCTCTTGATCTCACTTGCTCTGGCACATCACTGCCTTGGACTCCAGTTATGTTGGAAAACTGCCAGCTAGACTGGAAGGAGGGGGTCAAGCGAGGACATAGCTTGGAGTCCTTGCACTGCTGCAAGAGGCATAACCTTGGCCTCCCCCAAGAGCCAGGAAGCCTTTATCTGACCATTCTCGGGGTAAGGTAAGCAGTCTGGGGAAGTTCTTGTAGCCCAGGTATTAAACAATAATGTTACTGACTTTAGCTATTCACAAGTGGCTCAGGTTGCTTGCATCTGAGAGATAATATCTGAAAGAATGCGACGATCTGCATTCCTAGAAATTATTATTTGCACCAGGCAGGGCCCCTTATTACATTAGCCCTTAGAATTGTTGCAGAGGCTTTCTGTCGCCTTCACTGCTGTTGAAAAGGTAGTAGCTCTTTTCATTTGGAATTTAATAAACAGTCAGAAGCAGACTTGTTCCCTTTCAGGGATCCCTTTCAACTAAATCTAATTTAGTTCTTCAGTTAAGGCCAAGCCGGTAAGGAACCACGTACGCGGCGATGCCAAATTAAGTTCTTTTCTCCACGTCAGCCACATCTGAAACGCCGGTTCTAAAACGGCGCCGAGCTGGAAATGCTTTTGTTTACGAAGATGGTCACGCTGAGATTTTAGATAGCTCTAAGTACGCATCAGCTTCATAAAACATGAAAAGAAAAGAGTACAGATTTAAATTAAGGGTGTCAAGTACAATTACTACTACTTCTTTTTTTGTCTGAGTAGCGAGGGTCAGCAATAATTGACACTGAAACTTCCTGAGAGTACTCAGAGCTAAATTCTTAGGTGGGTTGCGTTTCCCCTTTCTTCGAGGAAGGAAATAAATCAAGGTTTGTCATCTGCAGAGATAACTTAAGACGTTGAGACAAGATTCAGACCATCTTTCCTCGGGTTGTCAGGATTTAAAGAAAAAAAAGCAATCAATCAATCAAACTTCCGGCTTTCTCCTGACTTCCTACAGCTCTGCAAAGCTAGGTCCACTCTTTGAGTTGGGTTGACTGCTTAGAGGGAAAGATGTTGCATATTCTTGTCTAGAGGAACCTAGACCACCATCACCAGATAGGACTAGGAAGCATCTCTAGTGTTAGTTACTGGTTGTTTTCATAATGGCTTCCTGACTTTTTATCCCTTTGGGGAATAAACCATCATATCTGTGCATTCTGCGGTGCTAACCCAGACAAGCTACTCAAAATCCATGTGCAACCTTGGTCTGGAAGAAGCCTTGTGCAATCCTAATGTAGAACGTGTGAATCTGACTGAACATGAAGGATCTTCTTACAATCCTGGCTTCCCCCTTAGACTGAAGATATTTGATTGTCTTAATTTGCAGAAAGTTTTCCTGGTGCTTTTCAGATGAAAACAATGCATGCTTCACTTCCTTTTCTGCATCTTTCGGAGAGGACAGGAGTATGTGTGCTTCATGCCATGCATTTTTAGAAGTCCTGTCTGAAGGCTATTTTTTTCCAGCACTGTATACTAAAGGAGTGTTTATTATATGTTATTTGTGGGCGTTTTCATTTGCTCTGCATGAGTATTCTTTTAATCCCAATTATGTTATTACGGATCTCCCAACTCTGACTTGTACTGATGGCTGCCTTTAAAATGGTAGATCTCCGCCACCTTAAGTGAGTTTCGAAATTCTCCCCAAATAGCCATGATGTCTTCTGCTCGTCTACGTATTAATAATTCTGATTTAAATCCTCACTCCGCCCTGTTCCATCACTCTGATCGTCTGCTCCTAAGTTTTACAGCTTTTCAATTAAAAAAAAAAATCTCCCCATAAAAAGAATTTATGGACCAAGTTGCCTCAATTACACGAAAACACCAACAAATCACAAATGTGAAAATTGGCTTTCTACCCCCTAGGTTAAATAGTGGTGCCATTAGCTGAGATTCTTCCAAATAAATCATAATTAGAAACCTGACACAACTCAGCAACATTCCAACGTTCCAGCATTCTTTGCAATAGCAATAGCAAAAGCACTGAGACTTATATACCACTTCACAGGGCTTTACAGCCCTCTCTATAGTGGTTTACAGAACCAGCATCTTGACCCCAACCATATGGGTCCTCATTTTACCGTCCTCGGAAGGATGGAAGGCTGAGTCAACCTTGAGCCGGTGACAATAGAACTGCCGAACTGCTGGCAGCTGGCAGTCAGCAGAAACAGCCTGCAGTACTGCCTTCTAACCACTACGCCACCATGGCGCTATTTGACATGGTGATTAATCCAGTCCACTTGTAACCAACTTGGCATCCTTCGGCTAGCCAGATTCCTTTGTCAAGTCCCTACTTGTTGGTCCAAATGGCAGGTGGAATAACCGGTGGTTTATTTTCACAGAGAGCTGCCACATCCGCCACAGAACCTACTTGCCACTCTGAATTCTTCCTTCAGCCGCAGCGTCATCCTCTCCTGGGTGAGACCCTTTGATGGAAACAGTCCCGTTCTGCACTACATCGTCGAAGTCTCTGAGAACAGTAAGTGATGGTCAAGAGCCCCCTTCACCTCTGGAAGTTTTCTGGCCAATTCCTCTTTCTCACTTTCTTTGAAATAGCTCCTGGCGAGTCATGCAAAACCGGTGCCCTGCGCATCTTATTTGCGTGGATTTTTAAAAAATAATTACTGTTTCACTGAGCGAATAATGACTTGCTCTGCCATGCTGGGGGCTTTAATTGGGAGCTTCCTTTGGCCACATCTGTTCTTCCAGCTGCTGCTGCGTACTGCATGACGTTTGGCTTCCTAAGCCTAGGGTGAGCACCTTGCTATCCCTTGCTGGAAGCTGCCGTTGTGAAGTCCAGGGATTGTTCTGGACAATTTTTATGTAGGCTTTCTCCTCCAGGACTCAAACCCTTCTATCATGCATGCAGTGGCAAAATACTGTGTTGCAGCAATGTCCACAAGAAAAAAATTGGTTACAGATTTATAGCCGTCAACTTGTGCCAATTTTTTGGAGATATCTCTAATAATTTGTGGAACATTACATTTACTCACACACTTATCGGCTTTCCACTCACGTAAACTAGGGAGTGACCCTAACATTTTGAGAACATGTATTTTTAAAAACAAAACAAAAAAAACAGGGATGTTATTATTTATTATTAATGTCAGTACTATCTTTATTTTATTTTTTTCTTAATATATTGTAAAAAGTGATGTCTACTGCTGGTCCATGACCGTAATAAAGTTATTAATTGAGGGATTGTTCTAAAATTTTGGTGGTGTTGAAGCTGTCATTCTAAATTTCCCTGCTGATGAACTGGGCCAGTCTGCACCTGGATGACCAAAGCCCAGTTTACAAAGACTCCCTTCCGAGATTTTGCCATTCTGAGTGGTCAGATGCAATGCAGGATATCCACCGTTGCCAGAATCTAACCGATTGACTAAGGGAGGATTGTCAGCTGGAAAATGTAATAATTCACCTCTAAAAATCTGTAAGAAGCTCAGTGGAGATTTGATAATATCCTACAAAAATTGCCTCGGTAATCCTGGAGAGGATGAAAAGATTCTTTTTTCGGAACTCTCACACACTGTCAGACAAATCCTATGATTGTATTTGATAACATCATAATCTACCAGCGTATCTCAGTGCCCATCATACACACGAACTTTGCTCGTGTTAGCTATCTGCGAGCACCCATACAGAAAGGAGAGAAAACCAGGGAGTGAGCAGATGGTGGAGCTCCAACAGAATTGTATAATTGGACGAAAGGGGGTGAGATCAGTTGGATCAATTCTATAAAAATGAAGAATCGGGGTTTCATATCTGAACTGTCTATGGACCTTTATACTGCCAAGAAGTTACAATACGTGGGAACATCCCAAATCCTCGCTTGCAAAGGAAGACAGGGGCAGGGTAATTCTCCAGGGATGAAGAGATATTTGTAGACAGGATGCTGTGGGGTGTGTCTGTTGCGAAAAACTAAACACAGAAGTTTGATTTTTTTACCATACAGCACATCTGCTCCCAAATGGGGTTCTACAGTTATTCAGCGTTCCTCTCCTTCTGATTGCCAAAGCTTGACTGACTTTCTAATAACATATAGTGCACATGTCAACTTATAGCCTGAACAAAATCCTTAATTCAACTCACTATTGTTAAGAGCAGCTAGGAAACTGCATCTTCTTAAGTATGAATTTAAGACAGAGGATGGTAACCTATTAGCTTCTAAATTTATATTGGGGGGGGAGAATGATTTCTGAAAATCAAAGTAGTAGTTTCTTCTGGGCGGCTTACAAAATGGTAATTATTACTCAGAACAGGTATACGGTATTAGTAAATACTTTGTTAGCTCCCTTTAAACAAGACATATACACAGAGAGAGAGAGTCAACCTGTTCTATGTGTTCTCAAGAATTCTCTGGAAGTCAGCATATCCTTAGCTAAGGTTAGAGGAATTATAGTAGAAAACCTCACCACTTACTATAATTTTGGTGTCACACATGGGAATGTATTTTATCGCCATCCGAATATTGTCTTCCATCTCTCTTTCAGCGGAGAGTTGGGATTTATACAAGCGTTATCTGTAGATACATTCTGGTCAAAGTAATTTGCAGAAGAGATCATTTCTGCCACAATTGCTGTAATGAATAAAAATTACAGATGATTTAATTTAAGTGATTGTTTTAAATTGGCCTGTGTCAGCTTGGTGCCTTCCAGAACTGCCTAGCCCTAGAGCTTCTGCCTAGCATTTGGGATGGATAAAATGCTCGTTTTACATAGGGCTTAGGATTTTGGACCCCTGTCAGGCCATCTTCTCAAAGCAGGGTGGAAACAGCTGTTCAGGGCACAGAAAACCACAGTGAGGACAGTGTGGGGGAGCAGAAGATCCTTCCCTCCATCTCCCCTTTTCCTCTGAAAGGAGAACATTTCCGAGGCATCAAAATAGAAATCTCTTGAGAGTTGTATTCATTACACCGGATGCTGAGGCCCTTCAGCGCACGCACTACACACATGCGACTTATAAGAAGGAAGAGTAGGGTTAGTGATGAATGGGGTGGAAGAGAGGGTAACCAGGCCGTTCCACCTTCAACCTGGAGCACAACTCAGCCATCTGGAGTAAGCTCCAGCTGCTTTTTGCAGCGTGATGGTCATGATACCTTTGTCCCTGCAGAGTTGAGTTCGTGATCAAATATTCTCTATCCATCGGGGGATTCTGGGGAGTGAAAAATTTCAGGCGTTGTCCCTCTACCGAACTTCTCTAGATCTTCGGGAATGGCCGAGGGACAGTTGCTTAGCAAGGACAAAGGCCCTGAAATCGGACATGGGTATTTATGCAATGCTTCCTCTGAAAGCAAAGTAGAAAAGGGTACGGAGAAATATTCCAGCGGCGTTCTTTTTGTAGCGTTGAATAAGTGGTTTTTGTATCCAGCCTTTTCTTCTGGTTGATTCTGTGCTTCGGGGAGAAGCAGCCTTTGAAAAGGGGTTAGTTTGATGATTAGGAGAAACTTGCTGTTTAAATTTTTAAAGGTGCTCCTCAAACTGGCTGGGTCCTTGGGCTGTGCAAGAAAGCCCCCTTTTTTCTCCCCCCCCCTTCACACTACTATTTTCCCTGCAAAGCCGAGTGCCGGGGAGATGAATAGGGTTCGTTTATATTAGTTTTTACCTTAATCTCTCTTCTTGCCAGATCTTTTATCTTCCACCAAGGAAGTGAGGGCAGGGAAAAAAAAAGACTAAAGCATTCTACGGATGCAGCATATAAACAGAACACAATTCTGAGCCGGTGGAGAGATTAATAGGTTCGGCTGTTGCTGAGTTGATCAAATGGCTCAGGTTAAGCACTCTTGAGTGGTGTTTACACTAGCAGTAAACAAATGGAACAGAATAGCTTCAGGAAACAGACCGGTGACAATTAGCTCATTTATGGTCATTCAATATTCTAGTTAGTGTCTGCTCTTCCGTTTTCTTGATTAAACTTCTTTAAGTTGCTTACTAATTCAGCCCGGCCTTTTTTTCATCTTCCTGTTCATTTTTGTCACATTCTTTGGACACCAACGCAGCAACAAATCCTCTTTTGATTCATAGCAGCTCATCTATAAAAGGCAATGGAATGATCTATATGGTTTGTGGAAGATGGAGAAATGGAAGGAACAGACTCGGTGGGGAATTGCTGACTATCCTCATGTTGACAGATTGTAACTCCTTCACCACGCAGGTGGGGAACACTGAGAGTTGTGGTCCCAACACACCTGAAGGGTCACACATATCTCCCCACTATCAACAGGAAACATAGTGAGGACGGCTTTGGACCACATCCAGCGGCTTTGGACCACATCCAGCTCCTGCAAGGAGTTGGTGTCTCAACACCTATATAGACATTTCCACTGTGTTTGTTGAAAAGTGCCGATGCTTAGGATTGGAACTTTCTCAAAATGGGGCAACCATGATCCAACTTAAAACTTACACAGCTGTTGTGAAGAAACCAAGCAACCTTCATCAGGAAGGACAAGCAGGAGAAAGGGGCTATATATACTGAATTATCCATGCAGACGGTTCTCCCCTGTAGAAACCATGCAAATTTGGCAGGCCACCTTGGTGATAATTTGAATTAATTCAATTAAAAAAAAAAAGCGATGTGACTTGCAAATAAATATCTGTATTTCTTGAGGTCTTTGCTTTCCAGAATATTTCCAGGATTTTTTTAGATAGCTATGCTAGGGGTTAGCAGTCTGAGGTTTTCAAGAAGAGACTGGACAGCCACTTGTCTGGAATGGCATGGGGTCTCCTGCTTGAGCAGGGGGTTGGACTAGAAGACCTCCAAGGTCCCTTCCAACTCTGTTATTCGGCCAGCCCTTTCGAAAAGCCATCTGAGACAGTTTCCCCATTTTCCAAATTTTGGGGGGGTGACTCTGGAGCATCTTTTGATACCGATGAGAGAAATGAATCCCATCCACCCAGTGCAGAGGCAGATGGCTTTCTCATAATAATAGCCGCTGCAGCCTCGGATGGAAAGAAGGCAATTCTGCTTTATTTCATGCAGATTTCAAGCTTTCATTTCTTCTCAGCCTTGCAGGGAAGAAACGGAGCGCATGAGCCACAGGCATTGGCAGCGGAATAGATCACGGCCCTCCCAGCACAGCTGCCTTACCTTTGAGGTTTCCCCTTTGAAAATGTCAGGCCAAGTCACTCTCCCACAACACAGACACATTTTTTTCCCCAAGTGCCCAGGATTCCCAGTGGAGAAAACCCTACTAGGCTGGTGGCCCCGAGGTGACCTGGCCAAGAAACCCCCATCCCATCCCTGCGTGAAGTGCGGGGAAGGGA
Organism: Azemiops feae; assembly: GCA_023970755.1. Lineage (NCBI taxonomy): Eukaryota > Metazoa > Chordata > Lepidosauria > Squamata > Viperidae > Azemiops > Azemiops feae. The sequence continues at coordinate 643,082 of JALGBA010000972.1, forward strand.
AATATTCCAAGTTAGCTGCGTGTGAATTCCATCAGGGTCCTTCCGTCTGCTCGGCTGCTGGGTGTGGTGTTACAAATGGACTGCCAAACAGATGGGTTGAGAGATACGCAACCCATCTGTCTCCATCACGCTCATTTCCTCCTTTATTAATATGTTAATGAATACAGTTTTTATTTATTGCGGGGTGACACACGCGGTGTCACTCTCTGGTGGAGAAATGTTCCATCAGCTTAACTATGTGGACACCGAGCGAAGCTGATTTTCTTCTTCCACAGATTAAAAAACACACACACACCTCTCTTCTCTTAGGCTCGTGAAAGAAGCCACCGCTGAGTCGAGTTGAATTGAAAAGCTAAAAACTCTAGTTAGAATAATAATAATAATAATAATAATAATAATAATAATAATAATAATAATAATAATAATAATAATAATAATAATAATAATAATAATAATAATAATAATAATAATAATAATAATAATAATAATAGAGTTGGAAGGGACCTTGGAGGTCATCGAGTCCAACCCCCTGCTCAGGCAGGAAACCCTATACCATTTCAGACAAATGGCTGTCCAGTCTTTCTTAAAAACTTCAGCTTTGGAGCATTCACAGCTTCTGGAGGCAGGTTGTTCCACTGGTTATTGTTCTAACTGTCAGGAAGTTTCTCCTCAGTTCCAGGTTGCTTCTCTCCTTGACTAGTTTCCATCCATTACTTCTTGTCCTGCCCTCAGGCGCCTTGGAGAATAGCTTGACTCCCTCTTCTTTGTGGCAGCCCCTGAGATATTGGAATACTGCTATCATGTCACCCCTAGTCCTTTCTTTTCATTAAACTAGACATACCAATTCCAGCAAACGTTCTTGATATGCTTTAGCCTCCAGTCCCCTAATCATCTTTGTTGCCTTCTCTGTACTCTTTCTAGAGTCTCAACATCTTTTTTACATCGTGGTGACCAAAACTGGATGCAGTATTCCAAGTGTGGCCTTACCAAGGCATTGTAAAGTGGTATTAATACTTCACGTGATCTTGATTCTATCCCTCTGTTAATGCAGCCCAGCACTGTGTTGGCTTTTTTGGCAGCTGCAGCACACTGCTGGCTCATATTTAAGTGATTGTCCACTAGGACTCCGAAGTTGGAGGAAAGGTGGAATCATTTTCTATCAATCCACCATGCCTTTGAGTCCCAGGCAACCCATGGTTTAAGGCAGGGGCCTTCAAACCTGGCAACTTTAAGACTGGCTGGCTGAGGAATTCTGGGAGTTGAAGCCCACAAGTCTTAAAGTTGCCAAGTTCGAAGACCCCTGGTTTAAGGGGATGCTTAACAACATGCAGACAAAGCAAGGTAAGGTGGGAGTTGATCTCCGGGAAAGTTTGAGGGATATATGTACGTTCCCCTGCGTGCACACGCATGTGTGCACTTGCATGCTCAGTCTAAGCCCAGCTTTCAATCCTGTGCCCTTCATCAAAGAAATCCCAAGCCAACAATGAACAAAGTAACTCTGATGGAAAAGGGCTGTGGAAGAAGGATAAAAGAGAAATATTGGCGGGCTTGGAGTGGGATGTGAAGGGGAGGGAGGGGATCCCCTGGACATATATTCTGGAAAATAGTTTTAGGTAACTATTCTAGGAATGGAATGATGGAGAAGGCTCGTGGTGTGAGTTAGGACAACTGGATGCTTTTGAGGAGATTACCAGATAAGGACAGCTCTTCATTTCACTTTTGTAAAATTCCTGCCTTCTAGCAGGAATCCAGAAGGCAGATAAAAGCTGGAGTGTTATAGGTTGTGTGAACATCTCAAAAGGTTTGGTGTGACAGCACACAGGGCTTTGCTTTAGACCCAAAGGAGTGGGTCATGCCCAGGATAAATTATCCCATTCGGAACCATCTTCCTGTTAGTAACTTACAGCATCTCCGTCCACCACCGTGTGAAGTAATTATAAATACCTTATTTTGGCAAAAACTATTTTTGTTGGACGTCTCTAGAAGACCTTCAAAGACACTAAGGAAAAATAAAACCACAATTTTAGTCTTTAGGAAAACTATCTTTACCTGCCCAACAATTCAGGTATTTGAGGAAAACTCTTTAAGCCTTAAGTGGCATCAAGCCACTGTGTTTATTACTTACATTTTAAAAAAAAAAACCTACTCCTATCATTAAGAGGTAATATAAGAAAACATCATTAAGAAGATTAAGGCCCTTCAACTTAGAAAAGAACAGTTAAGGGAGGATTAGATGGGACATACAGCCTGGAATAATTGTAAAGTGGATTAAAAGGTACATTTTAATTGAATTTTAATCTGTTACTTTACATGAGGATGTTTTATTGCTGATGAGGACATTTTTATAAACACTTCTTTAAGCAAAGAAGGGAAAATAGTTCTTTCAAACATAAAACCTACATCGATGTTGTTAAGTCAAGCCTGTGACATTCAGTGTTGAAGTGTCCTCTCTTACATTATTTTAAGCAGCTAAGCAGCTGATCAATGGGTCGAAGGGGGCGGGGCTATTAATTGACTAGCAGTCTATTCCTAAGAGTGTTTATTTGTAAGCAAGATGCATTGATTTGAATTGAGCCTGTATCTTCTCAGTCGATATATTCAGGATTGGGGTGTAACTACTCTGCCTTTATGGTAATAAAGCTAGGTCTAGTAAGGCCAAATCACTTTGTCAAGAACTCTGGCCTAATGGGTATATGGATTGAGTTGGGGGGAAAAAAATCTTTGATCTCTTGATAGCTCTAATTTAGAAATCACGAATAAGGGGATTCCTGTTACTGTCTGAATACTTGGGCTCTTCTCTGAAATGTTTGGTACCCTGTAATGTGAGGTCTACCAAATGTTAGGTCCATCCCTGGAAAATAACAGTGACAATCAGGACAAGGGACAGGACTGGGGAACTACGTAGGGAGTCATCCAGAACTGACACTTAGACAGAGTAAGCCTACTTGATTAATGACTTATTGTGGAAGCACACATGATAGGACCTCTCTTTCTCTCCACTAGATTCTCCCTGGAAAGTTCACCTCTCCAATATTGATCCAGCATTGACCAGCATCACTGTGAGCGGGCTAACCCCAGCCCGGACCTACCAGTTTAGAGTCTGTGCTGTTAACCAAGTGGGCAAAGGGCAGTACAGCCTAGAAACCAGCAGGTAGGCTGAAACGATATCTCTTGATGAGTGCCAGGTGGATTGTGTTTGTTGGGAATCAAGGGTTTGTCCGTGGAAAATCAGCCCCATGCTGTCTGTAGAAACACCAGCCAAAATGATGTGGATTTTCCTAATCACTTGTTCTCCAAGGAATACAAACTATGGCTGGAAACTATTATAATCTGAATGGCTTGCTTGACTTTGCTACTTCAACATAGGTCCGAGAGAATAATGTGATGGGCACTTGAAAGAGAGAAGGCATGAACACAGATTATGAATTAAGAGAAAGGTGGCTACTGCCTTTGCTGTCTCTGGAGATTCCTCTCCAATATCTCTCCTAACCTTCTGGAGATCTTTTTGAGAGGTTAGATGAAAATAAACATCCTGCTTCAATGCTCTAAAGTCTCCCTCAACCTGGGTGGATTTTCAGGGAAGTTGGCTGTTTGAGCCTTCGTGTACCAACACGAGTGCAGCGTAAACAGAGAAATCGCTTCAAATCTCTCTCTTAAATGACTTTAAATTTTATTTTATCATCTGCGTAGCTGCTCCAGCACACTAGTTGTTCCTTACTGGAATCCCACTGGAAAAGTCATAAAAGCACAGCTCAACCACACCTGATTAAAACTCGCTAGTGCTATTACTCAAAGCAGAAAGGGGCTTGGGATTTTGAACTGGTGTGAAGTGGTGTGAACATCTCACCTTGGGTGAGGTTGAGGGAATAAAAAACCGAAGGAGCCAATTTCATCAGGATTGCAAATTTGGGGCCAGACTGTGACCTCATTCAGGCTTGCTATCTTGATCAGGGCAAGCTGCATATTTGAGCTAGCTGGCTCAGGAATTCTGGGAGTTGAAGTCCACAAGTCATAAAAGAGCCAAGGCTCCCCACCCTTGAACTAGAATAAGCAGCTCTTTCTTGAACGTCTGCCTAACTGGTTTTTCCATTAGCCTGATTTGTTACAACAAATGTCCACAGCAACTCAGCTTTGTTGCTTTCTAATTTAGCCTCCGTGAAGCAAATGAGATTTCTTTTCTTTTTTTTTTAAGCAAAGAGTAAAGATCTGTCATTGTCGTTTTGCTTGACTTTTCTTGTGCTCAGATTGATGTTACCGGAAGAACCCCCAAGTGCTGCGCCCAAAAACATCGTGGCTAGCGGACGGACCAATCAATCCATCATGGTTCAGTGGCAGCCTCCTCCCGAAAGTGAACATAACGGTGTCCTCCATGGCTACATCATAAGGTATGGCTGGCTCAGGAATTCTAGGAGTTGAAGTCCACAAGTCATAAAAGAGCCAAGGTTGCCTACCCCTGGACTAGAATGTCTCCACGGTCCTCTCCAACCCTACTATTCTATGTTATATATTCTACTGTGTTGAAGGAACTCTCCTGCTTTGGGTAAAACAAACACAACAGCAAATTTACTTATTTGGCAAACTCTTAATCATTTGTAGTTTCTTCAGAATTTTCCATCAACTTTTTCACTTCTAAGAAAGCCTTATTACTTCCGTGATTGTTAACATTCTGCTTTCGGCATGCATCCTGGTGATAGCTTGATCGCATCCACTTCTTCGTTTTAGGGAACAAAGTAAGGAATAAACAAGGAAAGTGATTTAAAGCTGCAGCCTGATCAAATATAATATTTAAGTGTGTCAGAGAGGAGGGAGGAAGCAAATGGAAGTTGGACACTAAATCAACATTTTTATTACACAAGGCTGTAATTTCCCCCCCCCCTTCCAACAGCTGTAAAACAGGATAAAACACAAGTTTTTGTTCTAGTCCTGGACATGTATTTATAATGAGATCAGAATATAGCAATAGCACTGAGACTTATAAACTGCTTCACAGTGCTTTACAACCTTCTCTAAGCGGTTTACAGAGTCGGCATGGTGCCCCCCCAACAATCTGGGTCCTCATTTTACCGACCTCGGAAAGATAGAAGGCTGAGTCAACCTTGAGCTGGTCAGGATCGAACTGCTAGGAATTGGCAGAATTAGCCTGCAATACTACATTCTAACCACTGCGCCACCACGGCTCATCATATAAGTATTTTGGCAATCAGATAAGAATCATTGTAATTCTGTCTTTGCAAGTTTTTAAATGTGTTGATAATAATCTTGCTAATAATTTGTTAATATCACTATTATGAATAGTTCTTGCTGTGCTGGTGGTAATGATGATGCTTGCAGAGTTAATCCCATTCCCAACAGAAATAGGGCTTAATTAATTTTTCTCTTACCATCAAAGTCCAGCAGAATAAAGTGAGATTTCTAAAACTGCAAAAGAGCTGGCCAGTTAGACAATCCCATTGGATTGAGAATGAATTTAAAAAAAAATGTTGGTTCAGCAACCTCTAAGCACCAGATGAAAGGCTGAACCCCCCCCCCTACTAATAACTTTTGAATCCATATCAGTTCTGGCTTGTTCACGTAATTAGGGCTTAAGAAAAGGAAGAGAAGGAAGCTGGCTAATGCCACAGAGCATCTTCACTTTTAGGACTGAGCCTACATTCATGGCTTTTCCAAGAGTGACTTTGTCTGGACTAGTGTTTCTCAACCTCAGCAAGTTTACATTGCATGGACCTCAACTCCCAGAATTCCCCAGACAGCATGGGGAATTCTGGGAGTTGAGGTCCATACATCCTAAATTTTTAGGTTGAGAAACACTGATCTAGGGAATGGGGTCAAGGTCTGAATGGACTGGATCTGTAGTTTGTTGGGTTTTCGGTTAGTAATCTTAGAAGGGCGATGTTGCCACCACCCATTACTATCTCTCAGGAGTCCAACCCAATGGGTTTCTTTAATTGAAATCCTTGAATGGATTGCAATCAAGAATCATTTCTCTTTATAGATACCGCTTAGCAGGACTTCCTGGGGAGTATCAATACAAGAACATAACCAGCGCGGAGATAAACTACTGCTTGATCAAAGACCTGATCATCTGGACTCAGTATGAAATCCAGGTGGCATCTTATAATGGAGCTGGCCTGGGAGCCTTCAGCAGGGCAGTCACTGAATATACATTGCAAGGAGGTGAGTGATGGTCTTCCAGATCCCCTTCGTCGGGGGATTTGGCCCGGCCTCAGGGGTTCTATCAGCACACTAGAGTTGGGTCTGTTTGCCTGTGTGCCAGGTGTGTGTATGGAAGAGTATTTCCTGGAATGTAAGATATGAACGTGGGTTTTTTTTTTTTGTGCATGGGGAAATAAGAGAGAGCATCTCCCCATCTAGGGGAAGTTACATGTAGATTGGGCCACTTATGACTAATACAAGAAAGTGAGATTTAAGAGACGTTTTCTCCTTCAACATTGAAGCGAGTTCTAAATTGATGTGATCTTAAATAAGAGAGATTTGCCAAGGTTGAAGCTGTGTCAAGAGTGAAGCACAAGCAGTTGTCCAAAGTGAAGTACAGGAGGGTTCAGGAAGCTAATCCATGGAAGCCCAAGCTGAAAAACTAAACGAAATCTCTGAAGCAGAAATTGTAAAGACAGATCACAAAGACTCAAAGGCTCTTTTTCCAGAAGCCAAGTGGACTTCCTTGGACCAAGAAATGGGGAGTTTGGATCCTCCCCTTTAGCTTTCACAGCAGGACTTCAGCAATAGGACAAAGGGACTGAAAGTTATTGATTCCTTTATAACTTCTATTTTGAGAATGACGAAGAAGAGCTTTATTAAATTAATGGGAGTTAATATCCCATGCCTTTTTCTGAAAGACTTTCTGGGAATGACAGACCTGATTAGAGGCGGAATCATCAGGGGAGTCCAGACAATCTTGTAAAGATGAATCATACATGTTGTAACTCCAGGAATCAAATCGGGTGGTAGAATTAAAGTGATTAATGGTGTCCATTATAGTCCTCTTGTATCACCATAGCTCATCCCCCTTTTCACAACACCAGGACTACGTGAGAATGGTAATCCCAGGGAGAAATCTCAGTCGCTTGTTGCATACAAGCTGTCTTAACTTTTATTTATTTATTTGCCAAATGTATATAGACAAATCTCACAAACAAATGCAACTCAAATATCAGACTGCAGAAGATAGCTCCCCTCAGAGAAACCAACAAAAAAAAAACACATTCATTTGAATATCTTATTGAGGATTTATTCTCCGATTTCAGCTACTAGGAGAATTGGCAGTCCAAATAAATGTACAAAATGTATTTTTCCCTTATTTGGGGAGAATGTCTATTGATATAGGAGGACAGGCAGAGCCTGAGGATGGAGTCCAGCAAGTGATGAAGCTGGAATTGTTATGTTACCACAAAGGATCAAAGTTCAACCCCTCTTGAATTCCATCGACTCTTATCTAATGCCAATTTAGTGCTGACCATTAGTTAACTGGATTGTTCTGTATAGGCATGAGCAATAAACCAGTTTTATTGGAGCTTAGCATGTAGTCCTGTTACTTTGTGCTTGACAGCTAAGGACTACTTTAGCGAGGGTCCGTTCCTTGATAGTGGACCACTGTACTCAGGATATTCTTTAAAAAGACCAAAAGCAAAAATGACTAAGCCCTGTAAAAGATAAATTTACAGATCACCTTTCTGTTGCATCCATTTAGTTTGCAAATAGAGAGCTATCTGAAACACAATTCCAGATGTGCGGCATACGTAACAGCCTGCATTTAGCACATCTCTTTGTTTAAAACGGCGTCCTTCGCTCTATCATCTGTGCGCCCTCACTTAGCACTTGGCCCAGCTGACCACAATAGCAGAAGGAGAAGAAGACCTCATTCCCCAATAAAAGAGAAGCTACTCTGTTGTAGGATGGGAGGCTGCCGTGGTGTCTCTTTCCCTTCCGCAATTTTCTTCTCCTGCCATTATTATGAAACCAAGGGAAGCGCAACCCTTTTTTTTTTTTAATCTTGTGAGAGTTTCTTTTCTCCTGGGATAATGAAGAGAAAGGATTCACCCATCATTATTAGCGATTCTATCTTGGGGGGAAAAAGCTTGTCGGTGGAATAACAAAGGCCCAAGAACCATTCCATCTCTTGCTCTCTCCACGGAAGGATCCCCATCTCACAGAAAATGAAAAATCACCCAATTAACTTTCTTTTTTAAGTCACTTCTCTTCCCCCCCCCCCCCGAATATCAGGGACATAAATCACCAGTCTCTTTTTCCACACCACTGTTACAGCTTTTGAATTGTGAGTGGTGGTCAAGGAAGGGTTTAGTTTTTCTTTTTTTCCCTTTTGTTTTTTTTTGTTTTTTTAACTTCCTTCTCCTCTGTTTCTGCCTTCCCGTCTGCCTGGTCGTCCTCCTGGCTGGTTCTGTGCAGTGCCCACCGCTCCCCCCCAGAATGTCCAAGCAGAAGCGGTCAACGCCACCACCGTCCAGTTCTTCTGGAACCCACCTCCGCAGCAGTTCATCAACGGGATCAACCAAGGATATAAGGTTGGGATGAGTCCACGTTAGGGTTAGGGTTCCAGGAAGCAGATCGCCACCCCACAAACATGGGTCTCTCCTGGGGAGGGGGGGGGCACGTTCAATGCAGATCTGACTTCCTTTCCTTCCTGCCACTGCTACCTGAATGAGGAAGGCAGCTGAATAAAAAGTCCCCCTTAAAAGAAAAAAGAAAAAAAACACCCGAAATGTCTAAATTTTCCAATATCATTAGGCTGTTTTCAGAAGTTGTTTTTGTATTCAATTGTTGTTTAAATGGCAGCTCTCTCAGAAAACGTACAAAGCAAAACGTACACAGGTTGATTTGCACTTGTCAAGAACTACTGAAATCCCGGTTTTTTAACTGTCAAGGTTCTTTTCTTTCTGTCTTTTTTTAGCCTTCTCTTTCCTTGCTTTTTCATCTTGTTTTTTTTTTTCCCCCTTTAATGCCTGAAGCAGCTGGACAGATCGTATTTATTTCATAGTCTAGATTTTTTTAAAAAAAAAAACCAAACATTATAATAGGGACAGTTGTAGGGAGGACATTTCTATCATATTTTTATGTAGCACATAATTTGCGTAATGATTTATAAATTGCCACATTTCGTGCGCTTCCTTGCCTGGCTGGTGTCACTCATTGTGTATTTTTTTTCCTGGCAAATGCACTCAGCTTCTTTTTATGGAAGTGTCGAATATTCAACTCAAAGAAATGTAAAAGCCCATTGGTGACCCATTGGTACATTTTCAATCTGCTTTATAGGTATAATTTAGCAAAGCCGAACACGGCGTTCTCTCTGCCATCATGAATTGGAGAGTGGAGTTGTTGTTTTTTTACTTCTGGAAGTTTTTGTTTATTTGTATCCTGCCTTTTATTATTTTTTATAAATAACTCTTCCTCTTTTTCCCACAACCACCCTGTGAGTTGGGTGGGCTCAGAGAGAAGGACTGGCACAAAGTCACCCAGCTGGCTTTCATGCCTAAGGCTGGACTAGAACTCACCGTCTCCTAGTGATTGGCCCAAAGTCACCTAGCTGGCTTTCATGCCTAAGGCTGGACTAGAACTCACCATTTCCTGGTGATTGGCCCAAAGTCAACCAGCTGGCTTTCATGCCTAAAGCAGAACTAGAACTCACTGCCTCCCAGTTTCTAGCCTGGAAGTTGAAGTCCCCAGCCCTTAAAGCTGCCAAGGTTTGGACACCCCTGCCCTAGTGGATTAGGCTACCTTATGCATGCTTAGCCGAGAATATTTAGCTTGCCACCTTGAGGGCATCACATTGTGGTTTGCAAGCCTAGCATTGTGCTTGCGAGAGATAGCATTTCTCCAGCCAAATCCTTCGCTGCAGGCCTCTCAGTGGCTTAGCCCGGTTGCAGACAACACAGTGAAGCAAAAACAGATCAATCACAGTTAAATCAAAGTGGGATGTAGGCAGCCAAGCTCCCATTTGTCTTCTGTTCTCTGTAAGTCTGCCAATGGTAGTTCATTGTATCTTGGAGGAAGCTTATTAAGCAGCATGATAGAATTCTGCAGCGAAGGGATTTTAATCCAGACACGAAGAAGGGAGATTTTAATCTGGACTACGGAGAAATGGAGGGAGCTGTTCTTACCAGGCAATGTTAATATTAAGGCAACGATCTCAACCTTGGGGTCCTACCTCAGCCTTGACTTAGAGTTGAAAAGTAGAACTTAGAGGACAGAGTCCAGTGCACTATACATTGTGTGAGTGCTTCACATCCCGGGTCTGTTTCCTACATATTATCACCATATCTCCCAAGCGTCTCCTTTCCTTGGGTGACCATCCTCCTTCTTTCATTAATCCTTTTTTTCTTCTTCTAACCCTTGAATGGTTTTCTTTGCTGAGATGGGCTCTTGACATTCCTGTGATTACACGATGAGGACAATTAAGCAGTGGAACGGCTTGCCTCCAGAAGTTGTGGGTGCCCCATAACTGGAGGTTTTCAAGAAGAGACTAGACAGCCATTTGTCCCTGGGGTGGATTGGAAGACCTCCAAGATTCCTTCCAACTCTGTTATCCTGTTATTCGGATTAGTCATACCACTATTAAGCAGAAAAGGAAGCTTGCCCGTGGTTCTTTATGTCCTTAAAAATAGCTTTAATGTCTTGGGGATGGGTGTGGTGGGCTGGCTTTCTGCATCTGGATGCATTGCAAGCCTCATAACACCGTAAGTCTGTCCGTGATGACTTACTATGTCGGTTATGTTAAGAAGAATCTCTGTGCTTTCGTAACTGAGCTAATCCAAGCTCTGCTGTCTATGGCATTGACCAGTGGATGGTAGCTCACCCTCAAAGTATGTCATCTCTCTTTGATTCCACCATATCCCTGTCCAGCTTTTGGCATGGCCAGTTGATGCCCCAGATGCTAAGACCGCCGTCACCATTCCTCCAGATTTTCATGGCGTCCACAGAGGATACATAACCAACCTGAAGAAATTTACAGCTTACTATACATCAATCCTTTGCTTCACCACCCCAGGAGATGGACCACCCAGTCCACCACAGTTGCTGCAGACTCACGAAGACAGTAAGTAGAGCCATTGTCTTTACTAATGAGGACCCAGATTGTTGGGGACAACAGGCTGACTCTGTAAACCGCTTAGAGAGGGCTGTAAAGCACTGTGAAGCGGTGTATAAGTGTAAGTGCTTATATACTTATATACTTATTGCTATTGCCCTCCCTCCCTCCCCCCCCCCCTCTCCCTCCCTCCCTCCCTTCCTTCCTTCCTTCCTTCCTTCCTTCCTTCCTTCCTTCCTTCCTTCCTTCCTTCCTTCCTTCCTTCCTTCCTTCCTTCCTTCCTTCCTTCCTTCCTTCCCAGTGGTTAGAATGCAATATTTCAGGCTGAATCTGCCCACTGCCAGGTGTTCGATCTTGACCAGCTCAAGGTTGATAGCCTTCCATCCTTCCGAGGTTGGGGGCAATAGGCATCAGACAACAAATTTTAAATGCATAAATTTTCAGATATTTACAGAGTGACCCTTTTAACTATCTCTTCTACAAACTAAGTACAATGAATCTTAAATCCTGTTTCATAAGCCTTTATTATTTTTCTTCCAGTGCCACTGACTCTCTTCCTAGCCAGCCTCTTGAGGTTGTTCTGTTTTTCTACAAGAGATAGGTAGCCTGCCAATGAACAAGGTTTATAGCCTTCCTAATTAGGTGAAAACCTTTCCTTCGGTTTGATTAACCTGCGCAAAGGATCACTGCAGATCTGAAAATAAAAGACTCTTACCGAGGGGAACGCTTCCATATTGGAAGAGAATTGGCTGCAGGGTTATAAATAATGTGCAGCTCTGCCTTCTGGGAATTGTTTTGTAAATTATTGAGCCTTATGAATGCTTGCCCTGCTTCTAAGAATCAACGGTGATTAAGGCGCTGTGTTACTTACACGAGCAGACCAATGAAGGGCTTAATTATTGTTTCATTAAACAAGGATTGTATTTGTTCATTTTTTACAGTGCAGATCAATGTTTCTCAACCTTGTCAACTTTAAGAAGTGTGGACTTCAACTCCCAGAATTCCCCAGCTGTGCTTCTTAAAACTGACAAGGTTGACAAACACAGGTACAGATGCGATCATGGTTGTTGGTGGAAAGAGCTGGCTGGGGAATTCTGGGAGTTGAAGTCCAAACTTCTTAAAGTTGACAAGGTTGACAAACACAGGTATAGATGCTGTAACAGCCGTTGGTGGTAAGAGAGAGAGATGTCTCAAAAAACATACAGTTAATATGCATTCAGATCTCTTTCCTCACCCGGATGTTTGGGGCTGAGATTCACGACAGGTTGATGAAAACCAGGAAGTGTTGGTCTGGGTCTGGTCTGAGCCTGATCGAGACCCTGTTTGAGAACCCATTAAAGGCAGCTCCAGAGTTCTCTTGAGATACAGACGAGATAAATGAATCACCAGGTTGAATTATTGATTCATATTAGCCAAGCAGAAGGAGCCTTCGACACTTCAAAGACGATATTGAAACATCAAGAGGACCTTTCTGAAATCCAGGGCTTCCTCTGGAGGATTTGGGTAGCCTGTTTTTTTTTTTACATCCAGGTTAGAGCATTTCAACAAGCAGATACCCCTGGGCATAACATACCGAGGTCTGGTCCTGTCCAATCCTCGCTGAGTTATAGCAGCTTTTCTCGCTGATCTCGGTATATTTCACGAGGATTTCTGCTTTCCAGCATTTCTCACACAATCGCCTCGCAGCTTGCCAACGGGAACAAGCCCATCTCGTATATATATGTGTGTGTGTGTGTGTGTGTATATATATATTATTTTATATTTGGGGTTGAGCTCCTGCAAAATGCAAAATTTGGGTAGGACGAATTAGGCTGTCTGCCTGTCAACGCCTGCAAGATTTGCAACTGCGGAGGGCCTAAACCACAGGGATACACAGCTGTGTGCAAGAGCTCCAGAATGTAACTCATTCTTTTAGCTCATTCATGAAAGTTGAGGGAGGAGAGGATAATGAATGCCTGCCTGATCAGCGGAAAGCCTCCTTGTCTGGGTTCGCACAACCCAATTAACAAGGTTGAGGAAGGACCCCCTTGCTGCCATGACTTGTTTTGATCTTGGTTGGTTGACCTAGAGGCAGGGGCACCTCTTTGGTTGAGCTTCGGATCTATTCTATCCTGTAAACCCAGAAAAGGGACCAATCTGATACGTCAGGCTTGTTGTGGCGCTTAATTTTACACGGGGTTTACTGAAATGCAGAGCGGCAAGGCTGAATGGGTGCTCTGGAGTACCTTCTCCAGACATCATCTGCTTTGAAGGCTTCAGAATGTCCTCTGGCACCCATGAAGCCAGCCCTATTGATCCAGCATCTTCAACATCCATCTAACTAGCATGGCCCCGAGCCAGTTATTCTTGGCTGCTGCTTGTTTTGTTCTTTGCCAGCTGGGCAAAGAGGTTAGCTCCTGCTTGAGCAAGGGATTAGACTAGGTGTCCTCCGAGAACTCTTCCGATTCTGGTATTCACTAAGCCAGGATTCCCAACCAGTGGGTGCGAAAACTTGGGCTTCCAAAATGATAGTGTGTGTGCATAATTTGTTGCCGTCATTTTGAACTGTTGTAAGGGGTGCGAGGATATATCAGAAGCGTTCTAGGGACGCGGGGTATAGCAAAGGTTGGGAGCCACTGCACTAGGCTGTGCTTTGACAACTAGTCCCTTCCAAATAATGGAGAAACTGCCACCTCAAAGGTTCTGAGCCTGCAGGATTTTCCAAACCTCTCTCCTTCTTCCCAAGCTGAGAGAAGACCATCCCTCTTTCTATTTATAAATCTGTGCTGTCAAATCCATCCCGGTCCCTTCAGCGAGCAGTTGGGATGAAGTGGGGAAAAGCATTCATACCAGTGATAACCACAATCATCTTTAGCACCTCGATGTTTCTGACAGCTCTCAGATTCTCACTCTCAGCCAGCCCTCGCTGCGGGCTGTTTTGTTTCTTCAATCCTCAAACCGCTGACCTGAAGCTGATCCCAAATAAAAGAAGCTTTTCCACCATTAACAGGTTTTTTTCTTTTTTTCCCCCTTTTCCGCTTGCCAGCACCAGGAACGGTGGGACACCTGAGCTTCACAGAGATTCTGGACACTTCACTCAAGGTCAGCTGGCAAGAACCCATTGAGAAAAACGGCATCATTACAGGCAAGTATCAGCAAAGAGCTGTTAGAAAACACCTTGCAAAGAAAACCGCAGAGGGGGCAATTGGCCCTGTGAGTGTAGGAAAGGAAGGCTAGAGAAATTGTTCTGCTCAGGGATTTTGTATTTGTGAAGAACCTCTGGCTGAGAGAAAATGTTAAGATCTTGGCTTTGACTTCTCTGGAGCTGAGAGGTCCAACGAGTGGTTGGAGAGTATGAGGACCAGTTACTGCTATTTGACAATAATGACCTTGCCAAGAGGAATCTGTGGGACAACGCACATCTACGCCAGCTTGGAACCTACTTAATATCATGTCTTTCCACCACCATCAAAGGTACACACTACACTTTCTACTTTTATACCACCCCTCTGAGATTAGAGGGATGCCTGAATTTACACCAAGGAGAGTCACGGCATCTTAAGATATTGTCTTGCTCTCCAAAGCAGAAAATAGCTTGTTGAGTTGCTTCTCTATTGAGCAAATATATCCATAAGCTTCTTTCGCAAACATGGTAGGACCTAGAAGGTCACTGCTCCCTTCTACTTCTCCACTTCTCCACTTCATTTTGGCGAGATTCAGAACATAATCTCGCTGTTCATTGTTCCATTATGGTTGGAATGTTGTAATAATGGACCTTTCTGCCACTTACACCTCCAGAACTGTGTAATGGTTTCACATATCTTCTGCGTTGTGAGTATACTATTCTTATTCACATTATACATTTGAGCTACAGTAGGCAATGGGAGGGTTTATTAGCAAACATTTGTTATGAAGATAAATGAACCTTAAATCCAAGGACATAAAAAGAAAACGGTCCATCATTCTAGGGAAAATAATTTATGTGTCCATTCCTCCTCCAGCATATCCAGTTAAAAACAATGAAAAAACAATGAAATAGAACCGAAGGAGCTAAGTGTCCACAATTTAGTTTCCTGCCTTTCCATGGAAACCCGAGTGAAATTTTTTCAACCATGGTTTTCGGGAGCTTTAAAGATGGCAGAAGGTGATTTGAAGCTCTGGGTGAAGAGTTTTAGACCTTGGAGTGGGATCAATTTACCTCCTGAAGGTCTTCTGTTCTCCTTTCATCTTAATTCACCTCAGTCCAAAACTTGATTCCAAATCCCTAGATGGGAGGGGATGTTTATGGGTGGAAAAGGGAAAGGAACTTGGAGACCCCTCTCGCTCCCCTCCTTCATTTTGAGAAACACAAAATGACCCTATGAAATTTGGCCAGCTGATTTGATCTCATGGTGCTGGGAGGTTGCGAGTAAGGAGCTGGGATATATCACACCATGGTCAGCAGAAGTGGAGAAAAGACTCACAGACCCACAGGTCACTCAATGAAGAAATTCCGCAGTGGCATAGATTTTCAGTAACTGAGATAGTGTGGTGGAATCGCCAGCTAGACTAGAAGGACGGGTCAAGAGAGGCCCAAGTTTAGAGTCTTCGCACTGCAGTAAGCGGCACAGGCCAGACCTCCACCAGACTACTTGAAGCGTTATCTTGCCATTCCCGAGGGAATGCAATCAGTCTAGCAAGATTCTTGTAACATAGCTGACTAGCAATACAACTACTGTTGTGACTCTTCTTGAGTGGTTGTGGTTGCTTTTGTTTGGCCTTAATCTCGCCAGACTAACTGCATTCCCTTCAGAATTGCAAGATAAGGCTTCAAGGATTTTGGTGGAGATCACCCTGGGCCGCTTTCTACAGCGCAAGGATTCTAAGCTTGGGCCCCTCTTAACTCCTCCCTCCAGTCCAGCTGGAGATTCCACCACATGTAGAAAGCTAACTCCATTCTCCCAAAAAGGAGGTGCCTTTCTATTTCTGATAATAATGTTGGTCTAAAGATGTACCAGGCTAGCTTTATAAGACGAACTCATGAGATCATCTTCAGGGAGGGTTCGTGTCTCAAATATGCTGTTTATGGTGTCACCATCCAAGCTTGGACCGTGATGCCACGCTCACCATCTTGCAGATTTTGATCCCCTGCTATGGTCACTACTGGAAACCGTCTCATCTTGTGAGGAACGTCGCATTTTAGGCTGAAAGACTGGAAGCGACAACAAGCATTCACTGCTTGCGAAGGATTAGGTGGCTTGGATAACGCTGCTCAGAAAGCTAAGAATTCCTAGCAGATTCTTCCTTTGTCACTTTGCTGTGAAGATGTCATTTACTGAGACTTTGTCTTTAAATCTAATCCATGGAATAAGAGGAAAACACGGGGGCACCGGTGGGAACAAGCCGGTTTTTGGTAAATTGCCCATTGTAAATTTCAGTATCTTCCTCGTTCCCTCGATAAATTCTGATTTATGAGGGCCTGGATGCAGGCGGACAGTTGGTGATTGGCTGTACAGCTCTCTCGTCCAGAATTTAGTCCAGATCAACAGAAAACTATTTCTGAAGCTCCTGAGGTCATTCATTTCAGTTACACCGCAGCTTAGGGAGAAGCTACTAAGGCCAGTGTATAAAGAGAAGCTTCTTTGCTGCTTGGACTTGGATCAGAACTGTTCTTCTCGATTCCTTCGGTACTTTTGGCCATTCATCTGTCCCATTTGATAATTTTTTGAAGTTATTTTTTTTTTCCAAAAGAAGGAAAACATCATTAATTTGCTTTTCCGGGTTCTTTTTATCTGCCTCATTCACTGGGCCCCGAGACGTCTTCTACAAGCTTAGTTCTGCGTGTTAGTTCATGCTTCCTTTTTCCAGCTTCAAAGCTTTCTCCTACTGATGCGATTGTTGTCGCATCAGCGGCCGATCTACTTGCTTGACCACACGGTGCCAGGGCATTTTGACACGGTCACGTGATGCTTGGATGAGTGCTGAAGAGAACCCGACAGGGATTCACACCTCCTTAGGAAGGTTAAAAATGTAAGGCCTGCCTTCATCAGCCTACTCCTAGGTCCTGTGAAAAGAAGACCATGAACTCCGTCCCATCTCACTCCTCTTAGTTATCACAAGCCAATTCTCCGACAGGCAACTCTTCATTACAAATAATTTGCTGAATCCAGGCAGCAAGTCAAAGAAATTAAAGGCATCGGTCATTCTGGCCGGAGGAAGATTCACGCAGCCCTCCTTCCAACACAACGTTTGCAGCCAACACAACATTTGCAACCACGATTTTGGTAGCTCAAGGATCTCCATCTGGTCTTGCTTCTCCCTTGGCAATCCATCTGCATATTTTTGAGCCCTTCGGTCAAGTTCTCTATTATTTGCTTCCCTCTTCCTCTGAGATCTATTACACCTCCCCAAGTATCCTGTCCTCATGGGAGAAATCACTCCAGCCTCTTGATGCCTTTTTGTCTGTCCTCTGCCGCACCTCACTTCCAGAGATTCTGCCTTCTCTTGCCCCAGGCCTAATCACCAAGGAAGATGCAATCAAGCCTGTTTTTTTTTTCCCCTAGGCGCTGTAGGGGCACGAACACCAGCAAGGTTCATAAAAGAGCTCCAGGATGAATGAAGTTGTTACGGAGGGTTCAGAGGCAGGGAGAGAAGAGAACAAGTAAAATCAGAAGTGGAATTGAGAAAAATCAGGGACCTCGTGGCAGTTGATGGAAGCAGGGAGAAAGAACGGGAGAAAAGCATTAATAGCTTGCCCCAGAAGTCCACAATAGGCAAGCGAGGTGGAGGGTTAGGTCTTCAACACAGGGGGGTAATGGCTTTGCTTGACGTGGCTTGAAATGACAAGATAAAATGATTTGCCAGGCGTGCAGAGTCTGTGCTAGGGCAGCAACACAGAACAAAGGCATTTCCCACTCTTTCAGACTTTGCAATGCGTTCCCCTGGGCCAATTAGCATCTCATTTGCTTCCTTTGATTCTCATTGAAGAGAACATTTCTGTCTGTCTTGCATCAGTGTTTCCCCGTCCGGCCCAAGCCAGAGACGAGACAGTGAGATCCAATTGAGTTCAATTCTTTATTTGCTTACACGACCGTACAAGAAGACCCATCAAGGGCAGTTAGTCAGCCTCGCCAACCTGCTTCCGAGGCTCAATGGAAACGGATCAAGAGAAAGCGATTCCGAGTGTTTTGTTCTTCTTTAAAGGAAAGTCATCAATGGATGTATAAAAGTAGAGGCACGCACTGCAGGTTCAAACAGCAGTATTCTGCAACAGTCCTGGGCATCGTTTGGACACACGACCCTTCTGAGATGGACATTGCTCCTTCGGTGAGCTCCAGGTAGACCAACGTTGCTGGTGGTTTTCAAGAAAAGATTGGACAACCAGTTGTCTGGGATGGAATAAGTTCTCCTGCCCTGGGCAGGGAGTTAAGACTAGAAGACCTCCAAGGTCCCTTCCAGTTTATAATTCTATGATTCTATGATAAGGGACAGAATCTTGCCAGACTAAAAGTATATCCTTCTAGACATATTCTGAGATACCCTAGGGAGTGGCTACTCTTCCCCTCTTCCCCTCTTCCCCATCCAGTTTGGGGCTGCGCAATCTCTTAATCTGGGCCTCTTTTGGGGAGGTGCCAAACCCCCCCCCCACTGCTCCTGCAAGTACACATTCCATCACATTCCCTTCTTCTACTTGTTGAAGTATTGGGCAAAAGGAATGTCTTTTTTTTTCTTTTTTAAGAAAATGTAGCATCTTCACTTGATGCTGTTCTCATGCTTTAGATCTTCTGGTTATATCTGTCCTACGAACATCTTTTGGAGAATGAAAACATTTAATTGATACACTGAGGTGCATTTCAGGTCTCCGGGTATAAAATAGGGCACATTTTAAGAAGCGGGGCCCTTAAATCTGTTCTGAAGGGAAGTGGAGGAAAATCAGGGCCACTCAGTAATTTAAAGAAGAGAGAGATTGTTTTGGTGGTGGTGGACAGTTATGTTAGTTAATCGCTCAATAGCCTTCTTCTTACTACTATATATTCAATGTTACATAGTACATATTACGTTTCTTTCTCTCTATCTCGCTTCTCTAGCCATTGATAAAAATTGTCCCATGTTCTAAAGAAGACACCGAGTCTTCTTTCTCTTTTATCTTTAATGTCAGTCTGTCCATTTCTGCACGATCTAAAATTTTCTTAATTAGTCCTTCTTCCGTGGGTAAGTTTTCATTTTTTCCAATATTGGGCAAACACTGTTCTTACTGCGGTTAATACAGAAGAGAAGACTTTTCTCGATGCCATTGAAGGGATGAAGTTCAAGAGGTGACGCCACATGTGCCTGGTTGTAAGGTGACCAATACTGTTGAGAGAGATGGCTTCTCCATATATATTTATTTTTTAAACTCCTCAAGGTAGCAGACCAAAGAAGCTGGCAGAAGACTGATTTCTGATAGCTGGCTTCTCATTACCGAGCAGAGTTTTCTTAAATGGAAGCACTTCCCTCTTCAGCTGAAGTAATGAAAATCTCAGGAGCTCCTTGCTCAGTTCTGGGAGATGTCCTTTAACTGAGCTCCACGGGGAGAGCCTTTAGAAGATCTTCTGATAATATCAGCTTGTTTTCCTCCCTTGTGTCCCTCCAGGCTATCAAATCTCCTGGGAGGTCTACAGCAGGAATGAATCTCGCCTGGTGCAGACGCTGGCTAACACAACCCTCGAGTACAAAATCACAGGCTTGTCGTCTCTCACGACCTACACCATCGAGGTAGCAGCCATGACAGCAAAGGGAACCGGCTTGATCACTTCGTCGACCATCTCATCCGGGGTCCCCCCAGGTTAGTCAAGCAGCATTCGGAGAAGCTCCAGAAACATCAGGGTTGCGTTTAATTGAGCTTAACGCCCAGGGATTGTTCAGGGACACAAGAACGACTTGGAAAAAAATTAAAAAAAATAAAATTAAAATCGGGTGTAGGAATGTCCTGACAGCGAGAACCATTAATCAGAGGAACAGCCTGCCTCCAGAAGTTGTGGGTGCTCCATCCCTGGGAGTTTTTAAGAAGAGACTGGACAACCATTTGTCTGGAATGGTCTAAGGTTTCCTGCTTGAACAGGGGGTTGGACTAGAAGACCTCCAAGGTCCTTTCCAGCTCTGTTATTCTATATTCTGTACCAGTGTTTCCCAACCTTAGCCACACGAAGATGTGTGAACCTCAACTTCCAGAATCCCCCAGCCAGCCTGGAATTCTGGGAGTTGAAGTCCACCCATCTTCAAGTGGCCAAGGTTGGGAAGCATTGTTTTGTACCGATCTGAAGGAGCTGCAGCTGATGGGCTCTCCTGATATGTAAAAGTCTGGGGGCTTTGCAAGGTTAATGAAAGCCTCTTTTCCTACTGACTTTAAAAAGAGCTTAAAGAGAAAGCAGCTAATTCTGGTACTATGCTGGCATCTACCTCTGTAGAAATGTCAACGGGGATAAAGGCGAGGAATCTAACAAGCTGGGAAAGGAGAAATAGAAAAAGAGATGGACCAGGCTGGCTTATTCCTCTTTTTCTGCCCCATCCAAATGAATGAAAGGCCATCCAGCTTCGGCTTCCCACTAAATTGGATGCTCCATCCCCAAACATCTTTTGAGCCTTGCTCACTGTGTATAGAAAGAGCAGGACTACAGCGTTACAGATTAATTATTTAGGCTGGCCTTTGAAATTACACTTTAAGTGGGACAATTTGGGACAAGGCAGTTCCCAACTGGAGTCAGCCATGTTGAGGTGGTGGCTTACTAAGATATGAAAGGCTTTCTGGTAGCCCTAGGACAGGGGTAGGCAACCTTGGCTCTTTTATGACTCGTGGACTTCAACTCCCAGAATTCCTGAGCCAGCCACGCTGAGGGGAAAGGGAGAGGTTTCCAAGCTGAGCCATGCTGGCTCAGGAATTCTGGGAGTTGAAGTCCACAAGTCATAAAGCGGCCTAGGCCTAGGCCAGGGTTAGGCAACCTTGGCTCTTTTATGACTCGTGGACTTCAACTCCCAGAATTCCTGAGCCAGCCACGCTGAGGGGAAAGGGAGAGGTTTCCAAGCTGAGCCATGCTGGCTCAGGAATTCTGGGAGTTGAAGTCCACGAGTCATAAAAGAGCCAAGATTGCCTACCCCTGGCCTAGTCCATTGTTTCTCCACCTCAGCAACTTTAAGACTGTGGACTTCAACTCCCAGAATTCCTGAGCCAGCCACGCTGAGGGGAAAGGGAGAGGTTTCCAAGCTGAGCCATGCTGGCTCAGGAATTCTGGGAGTTGAAGTCCACAAATCCTAAAGGGGGCCATAGTTCCCCCATGCTGGCTCAGGAATTCTGGGAGTTGAAGTCCACGAGTCATGACGGGGCCATAGTTCCCTCATGCTGGCTCAGGAATTCTGGGAGTTGAAGTCCATGAGTCATGAGGGGGCCATAGTTCCCTCATGCTGGCTCAGGAATTCTGGGAGTTGAAGTCCACGAGTCATAAAAGAGCCAAGGTTGCCTACACCTGCCCTAGGAGATCATTTTTTATTCCAAAACCAATAATTGTGCAGCTGTTTAGCTGAGAGGCAACAGGTTGGACAGGAATACTGGTGATCTCCCTAGAGGCAAGTGATGGATCACTCTTTTGGAGAAAGGATGTGGGCTAGATGGATTCCCAAAGCTCTGTTTATCACCTTGACTTCAATTCTGCCCTGTAAAGTGTGATCCAGTGGATCAAGCAAAATTGAGCCATAGGTTTATTCTTCTGCTCCGAGTTCTTGATCTTTTACTCTTTTTTTATTCGGCTTGTTGACTTCTGCAGAACTACCTGGTGCACCTTCCAATTTGGTCATCTCAAACATCAGCCCTCGATCTGCAACTCTTCAGTTCCGGCCTGGATATGATGGAAAGACCTCAGTCTCTAAATGGATCGTGGAAGGCCAGGTATGCAAAAAGAAAGAAAGAAAACCTAATGCAGTGATGGCGAACCTTTTAGAGACCGAGTGCCCAAACTGCAACCCCAAAACCACTTATTTATCGCTGGCTGCCAAGTGGGCATGGCCCACTGGGTGGGCGTGGCTGTGGTGGTCATGGCAGACTAGGTGGGTGTGGCCAAGGTGGGCGTGATCACCTCGATGTTGCTCGTGGGGACACCTATGGGGGCCGGGCAGGGTTGGGGGAGATCCAGGGGGTCTCTGGTAGGTGGGGCGGTAGGCAGGAGGTTTGTCCTGCAGGATGAGGCGAGGCAAGGCGAGGCAGGGCAGGGGTGCCATTGTCACAGGGCAAGGCGAGGCAGGGGCCAGGATGGCTGCTGCCTGACACCATCGGCCCCCGCACACAAGAGGCCAGCGAGCGCATGGGTGCTGGGATGCATCCGGCCACATGGGACCTCGGCGAGTTAGCAGGTGGCTGGTTGAAGAGGGACGGTTGCCATCTCTGGGGCATGGCAGGTGTGCCCACAGAGAGGGCTCTGAGTGCCGCCTCTGGCACCCGTGCCATAGGTTCACCACCACTGACCTAATGTAACCATCCTAATCCATTTAGCAGCTCAAATAAATCTGTACTCGGCGTCGGTTGCAAAGTAGGGAGGCACATTTGCTGAGAGGTCAATTTCTAGAAAAAAGAGAAAAAAATGTCAAATTCTTTCTCTCGATCCGTGGGTGCTCTTTTAATCCACGGCTGCTTCTTTCACGTGTTTACAGTTGGGACGGTCAAAGCATTCCACCTACAAATGACGTTTTCATGAAAATTAAAAATCATTTGATGCAAAAACGGTTTCCCTTTGGGGAAGTGGATTCCGCAATTGGCGTCACCAGCTGTGTGTTTGTTTGAAGCGTTTGCGGATTTCATTTTTGGTGGTGGTGGTTGTTGTTTTTAATTTTCCATGTTGACTTGGGGATTTATTTGATGTGTGCCGCCTTGTGATTACGTGAGTTTGGTGGCCATAGCCGTCTTCTAAAGAAATGGATTGATGAAATGAAGGAACGTTTTGTCGGAGAAGCGTTCTGTGATCTTGACTGGTCTCCTTTTTGTTTCTTTAGTTACTGCTTCCCTCTTACAGTAGAGTACCACTTCTCTATAATAATGCTCATTGAGTACACATTTCTGCTCTAAACTCAAGATATTAATGGTTGCCTCTTATGATGCGGCACACAGATACTCACTGTTCTTTGTGATCGTTGCCGGGTCCATTCTCAAGAGGGAATGCTAGTTGAAACACATCCAATCTGGCTAAAATGGGCTGCAAAGACATATATTTACAACCAACGTATTTGGGATTTTATGAAGCTTACCCATCTGCTCTATGGTTCACATTTTTTATTAGTTTAATAATGTTTGGGGCTTGTGTTTTGGAATTTTAGTGTATAATACATTTATTCCAGCCGGGATAAATGCCATCAGCTCATGCCTGCTTCTCTTTCATCACTTGAAGCCTCTCTGGACTCATAGTTGCCTATTGCCGTTTTTTTTTTTAATGGCGCCCCACTAGGATATAATTTTTTATTCCACTCGTATATGCCTGCCAGTAATTGGTTAACACTTCACACATTGCTAGGTAACCCCTAAAAGGTTATGTCAGAAGGAGGTCAACCCATGCCCTGCAGACGTTTTGCATTGCAAGGCACTTTTAACCTTAGGTGTGCTGCTAGGACCACACATAAAATGGCCAGCTCTCCAATGGAGCCCGAGGTTCTTTGCCCCTTTATGTCTTTCATGTCATCTTTCATTTTAGAAAAGAAAATCTCCCCTCTGAGCTCACGGGGGCAGGCAAAAGAAAGCGTGTGCCTCAAGTGTTGGCTCAGCTTCTCCACTTCAGCCCGTCTTTCTTTCGAAATTTACTTTTCTCTTTGGCTTAGTTTAAGTTGCTTTTCAGGAGATTGCAAGAGCATGGAGTTGGGTTTGGTCAGGATGGCTCTCATAACGTGGCGTTTCTCGACCTCGACACCTTGAAGAGACGTGGACTTCAACTCCTAGAATTTAAAAAATAACAACAACCAGGAAAAGCTGGCTGGGCAATTCTGGGAGTTGAAGTGATTTTCTTTAATGAAAAAAAGGACGAGGGGGGACATGATAGCAGTCTCCCAATATCTCAGGGGCTGCCCCAAAGAAGAGGGGGTCAACCTATTCTCCAAAGCACCTGAAGGCAGGACAAGAAGCAACGGATGGAAACTAATCAAGGAGAGAAGCAACCTAGAACTAAGGAGAAATTTCCTGACAGTCAGAACAATTAACCAGTGGAACGACTTGTCTCCAGGAGTTGTGGGTGCTCCAACACTGGAGGTTTTCAAGAAGAGATTGGACAACCATTTGTAAGAAAGGATTTCCTGCCTGAGCAGGGCGTTGGACTAGATGACCTCCAAGGTCCCTTCCAACTCTGTTATTCTGTTAAGTCCACTCTTCTTCAAGGAGTCAAAGTTGAGAGATATTGCTCGAGTACAAGAAGGTGGAAGTCGCCATCTCTGTGCTGCAGTTAATTAGGTCTTCAAATGCTAAAGAAGGGCGGCATATTGTGCAATGTTTGATCTTGAAAACGGGTCCTCCCTCCAAGCTTGCAAAGGATTTACACCGTCTCCAGAGAAATCGGAGTATAAGCTTGCAGCGGAGGAGATGATCCTATTTTCCGAGAAATCTCTGCCTTTAATAACCAGCATAAAAGAGCAAAAGTGGGAGTATCTCCAGGCACAACAGCTCTTTCGAGGTCTTCCGGAGAAAGTCAGCACCATGAAAACTGCACCGGGGGGGGGGAGGGGGGGAGGCTCATTCCAAATCCAAGGAATTTATCTCCTCCTGGGTGGAGAAATCCGAGTTTAGCTTCTATTAGGGGAGTTTCTATGCTAAACAGAATGTCGGGGGGGGGGATTAAGTTATGGGACCTGAAGAGCAGAACTGGTTGGCTTGCCTTGTACAATGGGCTTTCAATCACTCACGTGCCCAACTCGGTGGTTATTGCTGGAGCCAGATAGGTTTGAAAATTCTCAGTCTTTGGGAAATCCTCTTTGCCCTTCCTGCTCAGAATATCCTTCTTGGTTTCTGTCATTCCATTCTGCAGACTAGAGCCATCCCTCCTATTTTCTTCTGTTAATCAAATTGTGGTCCTTCCTTCCTTCCTTCCTTCCTTCCTTCCTTCCTTCCCATTTGCAGATCCCTTTAATAGTATCCATGGATATTTCTTAGGTTTGATACTGAGTCTTGCAACTAACTGTCTTGGACTAGATGACCTCCAAGGTCCCTTCCAACTCTGTTGTTCTGTATTCTTCTGTATTCTTCTGCTGGCTATTTCGCCATGTTACATGCAGACCCGTCATCTGGTAACCAAGTTGCCTTTCCTTTCCTTTCCTTTTCTTCTCTCCTGCCTCTCTCTCATTTCTTCCTTTCCTCTTCTCCTTCCTTTCCTCTTTCTCCCCTTCTCTCCTTCCTTTCTTCCTTCCTTCCTTCCTTCCATACTCCTTCCTTGTCACTAAGCAACCTTGCCCATGGTTTGGCTCCTCGTGCGTAGTTCAGACAACAATTGAGGGGCCTGTTTCTAACCAGACCTAAAGATCCTACCTCAGTCAATTCTTACTAGATTCCCAACGTAAAGAAGAGATGTCCGTGCATAAAAGAAAGGAGAGCAACTCCGTTGAATGCGCAGTTAAGTTCTTTGTTGGTCAAAACACTTTTGGAGATCTGATGTAAGGTGAATGCAGGAAGTAGTAGTCTTAAGAGCTTTTTCTATTTTTGCTTGGTTTGGGGATAGATGGCTGGGTGGAAATCCTTCCCACTCGTAAGCAATAGGAAGGAAGAGGCTTCCCAAATGTTTTGAAGACCTTCCCCAGCCCAGCCTGTCTACCTGCCCCCTCCAGAGCTTTGGAAAGAGGAGGCCTCCAACGTCACCAAAGTTCCTCATCTTTCAGACTCGAGCCACCTCCGTGTGTCCTCTAAGTGAGGTGTCCTTCCTTGACCCACACACTTTCCCTTTTCCGTGTGTGATTCTGGATGTGAAAGAATCCAGGGAAGCACACAAGCCCTAAAATTCTTGAGCACTCCAAGGCCGAGAATCAATGTTGATGTCAGGCTCATTTTAAATAATTGTACTTGGCTTCGTTGAGCGGCTCAACATTAAACCCTCCGGGAGCAAAGCTCTGCCTCTCCCTTGATTGAATTCTCCTCCTTTTCCAGCTGCAACTTCTCTCACACACCCACCCTTTGCTTTCCTTTCCGCAGTTCAAAAAGCTTTTCAGATGGGCTGTGATTCCTCAAATGCCATCTCTGACTTTTGCTCTGAGCTGTCATTTCTTTGCGTTAGGGGAGCAGCGCTGGAACGGTTCCCAAGGACGTTGATCTTCCTTCTGAATTCTCTTCTTGTTGTTGTTGACATGATCCCATTGCCTGCAGTAGCATTTGCTTGGGATCTGCATAAACATCTGCATAGGTTGTTCCCAGATGTTATGATTAATCCCTCTTACAGAGAATGGATTGGGGTGGAAATTGAAGACCCTGTTTTTTAAAAAAGAAGAAGAACATTCCAACTCCTAAAATGGATCCCTGGATTACCAAAACTGAGGAATTGGGTATGTCTAGTCTAGTGGAAAAAAAGGACTAGGGGGGACATAATAGCAGGGTTCCAATATCTGAGGGGCTTCCACAAAGGAAGAGGGGGTCCCCCTATTCTCCAAAGCCCCAGAAGGCAGGACAAGAAACAATGGATGGAAACTAATCAAGGAGAGAAGCAACCTAGAAATAAGGAGAAACTTCCTGACAGTGAGGACAATTAACCAGTGGAACGGCTTGCCACCAGAAGTTGTGGGTGCTCCATCACTGGAGGTTTTTAAGAAGAGACTGGACAGCCACTTGTCTGGAATGGTATGTGGTCTCCTTGAGTAGGGGGTTGGACTAGAAGACCTCCAAGGTCCCTTCCAACTCTGTTATTCTGTTAATTTTTGATAGTGTAACCCACTAGTGTAACTGCCTCTGGCAGTTGCTTCTTGTTTCACATCCCTTATTGTACTTTGCAAGGTTTCATTTTTAGAGCTGATTTTTTTTTCCCCTTTGTCATTCTAAATGGTTATGTCTGCAATATCCTTGGAAATAGTTTATGGGTCACAGATTGAAAGCTTTTATTATGCTTCATTAGACAAGATCAAAATTGGCATCTGGGTGGGTGTTTTTTTTTAAAAAACAAATAAAAAGACTTAGAAGAGTTTTGTCCTAACCGTTCTAACAGTTTTTTTGGAGACGGTCGTCTATTTAACTACTAAAAAATAGAATTTTTGAAATGCAATAAGAAAATGTACTTAATACCCTATAATGTAAAGGATAAATGAAAACATTTCTGCCATGATCCACTGCTAATCTTCAATATATAACTCTCTCCGGGATTGTTCTCATTTTATGTTTTGTAGTCTGATACAGATTTATGAGGACAATATGTGCAGGCTTCTAAAGCTTAGAAAACAAGCTTGATTGGTATCCCAAACTTCCCCTTTCATTTCAAGTATAATTAAAAATAAGCATTGGTAAAAATCTCCCAAATGTCAGCAGTCTAGTGAAAATTTTATAGGGAGAACATCACGCTCTAGAGGGATTTGGGAGTGATAGGAATGAAATGCACACAACAGAAAAGTTGGTTGATCACTAATGAGACATACCCACATATAAAAGTTAGTCCCCTCTGAATTTGTGATCAGTACAATGCTAGATCCACGTTTCTACATCTGTGGGAGAAGTGGCAGAACCTGGAGGCAGAGTGAAAAGAGGAATCAACCTAGAATCCCTGTGTAGTCACAAGCAGACTACATCCAACCCCCTTTAATTGCTGTTGACCTTTATCTAACTCCAAGCAGGTGCTGTCCTTTAGTTGAGAAGACTCCTGTGCATGGGCTTTTTAGCAATAAATCAGTCTTATTGTGGACTCAATCTTTTGCCCCTGGCCGTTCTCACCGTCAAAAATGTACGGTAGAAGGAGAAAGTGGACAAATGTTCTGGGAACACAGTCTTTAACGTCAAGTCTGACTTGAACGCACAAAATTGTATGATTATAAAAGAACAGCTTTTGGCCTTCTCCAAAATTCTGTGTTTTTAGATTGTGTGGTTCAAGTCCCAAAATTCTCAGCAATAACTGTATTACTGGTAAGAATATTTGCAGCTCAAGGTTGAACTCTGGGGTCCTTAGTGCTGTCTGAGCTTGGCTGTTTACTTGCTGATGTTTCTTCGCCAAACTAGGCAACATCATCAGTTCATCATCCCTGAGGATGTTACCTAGTTTGGTAACGAATTGTCTGCAAGCAAACAACCAAGCTCAGAGAGCACCAAGGACCCCACAATAATTGTATTGGACTACTAGGGAGAACTGGAGAGCAGAAATGCATCTGTCTGGAGAGCAGAAGGACCCAGGAAAGGAGAGAGTGGGCTGAAATAAGGTGCCAGACCCTTAAGCCTGTGGCCCAACGCACGTGCTGCAATTCCTCTGAACATCTCCGTTCAACAGAGCAGTGAAAAATCTGTGAGAAAGCAAGAAAGCAAAGGAAAGAAATCCATTCACCGGTCGGCTTGTTCCTGTGGACTTTGATATTCTTCTTTAAGTAGAAAACATAAAGTCGGAATTATTCTTCAAGCCAATTCTCGCTGGGCCAAACAGGGCAGCTGGATAATTCTCATTAACCCAGGTGCCCGTGGCTTGGTTTCCTCTAATGGAAACCTAGTCTCTTTCCAATCATCATTAAGGCTGCCTTTGCAGAATGAATCTCTCTCTTCAGCATCCTTGAAACAGCGTTGGCTTGGCTGTGAATGCTTGCTCCCGTCCTTCTGCCGCCCCCCCCGCCCCTCCCAGCTCCTAAGTTGAAACAGAAGGCTCAAGGATGCCTTTTGACTTTGCGAAAGCAGCCGTCTTCATCAGCAGTAGATGAAGTCCATCATTTTTGGGGGGAGGACAGATGGCACTTGGAGGGGATAACTTGGAGAAGGACCAGATTCAAGGTTTTCTAGGAGATATTAAAGGACCGGCTTTACCAAACTTTCTAGCAAGTAAATCGAAAACCTGCTGGACTTTGCTCCGGTCATTGAGATGGTAGGAAATTTGGCCAGCTGAACCTCATGACTCAGAAGAAAAGTCTACCGAGCTCTAGGAGCGTTACTCCATTGTCGCTGTGGCTAGAATTGCAGCTGCAATGAATTAACAGGTTTTCTGGGCAGGTGGCCAAACTATGAATCTTGAAATCATCTACAGAATCATGTTCTAATGAGTTGTGGAACATTCTTCCCCCGCCTCCTCAAAGTCAGGTTAGCTTCATCCCTGTTAATGTTCCTGAAGTCCCTCAAGACCTGGTTATGTGACGGGACATAATTGGGATATCTTTCTATTATTTTCCATTCTTTTTTCCTTTCCTTTTCTTTCTTCCTTTCTTTCTTTCTTTCTTTCTTTCTTTCTTTCTTTCTTTCTTTCTTTCTTTCTTTCTTTCTTTCTTTCTTTCTTTCTTTCTTTCTTTCTTTCTTTCTTTCAACGCTCATAAACTTTTCCTATTATCTTTTTTTTTCCCATTTGATTTTCCCATGCATGAAAACAACTAGGTTCTCCAAATCTTTGGTTATTTTTTTTTTTTAATATCAGGGTGTTCAGTCTTTTTTATTTCACTTTATGTGAAAGGAGAATGAACTTATATGTGCCTTATCTCATGCAGGTCAAGATGTTTTTGACCTTGTAATGCCATCATCCTGATTTACAGAGGATCTACATGACATGCTTCCTAAAAGGTCTATTAAAATGTGTTAGAATTAATTTTTCATTTCCCTCCAACTGCACGTATGAACCGAGATAGTAATGAAAAGCTGGATGTCGAAAGACAAGTATCTTTTGATACATCATACGATTTTATATGCATCTATGTATGTGATATATAAACACACAGAGATGGACCTATGGATAACAAAACGTGAAGTAATACTTCTCAAAATCCCTTCCAAATTATTTCCAAAATTCACATTACAATTTGGGCATTGAAGGCATTGAATTATGACCAGTCTGTTAGCCACACAAGTCCATAATGCACAGTTAAGAGTTTACAGACAGACTTCTCAATGAGTTTCAATAGATTCCCGGTTTGAGTCCTCGCCCGGTCTCTCTCCATCAAAATCCAATTTAGATTTTGATGGAGAGAGACTGGGCGAGGAGTCAAACCGGGAATTAGCTTGTAATCTTTATGTAGTCACAAAAGAGCAAGCCCCCTTGAATGCTGTTGAACCTTATCTAGTCTTATCCAGATGCAAACTGTCAGTCTGAGAAGATTCCTGTATTGTAGGTTTGAGCAAAAAAAAAAAAAAAATAGTTAACTGCACTCTTCACGTGTGGAACTGGTTGTTCGCGCCTGACGGATTTTCAGTGTCAACAAAGCCATTAAGATTCATTCATTGTATAAAGCGGGCCTCTTGATGTCACTCTCCCTTTAGAGCTTGGTAAGTAAAGAATCTGGGATTCAGACAATTTTATGCTCTTGCTGATCTTTAAATCAAAACCAGCTGAATCAATTTAAGGCCTCTTTTGTGAAAGGAAAAACACCGGCATTGAGGCTGATTGCCTGGATGTGCCCAATTTCAATGGCTGAAATAGAAACCTTATAAATTATAAATAGTAGGCTGAGAGCATCATATTGAAAGCTCAGGTTTTTTTTTCTTAAACTCTTCTGAGATCATCGCTGTGCAGACTATACTACACTAGATAACTAGTGGTCTGACAGCTTCCTGTGTTCCTTCCAATGTTTGTGGGTTCACTTCTGTAACTGCCCAGAAATTAGCAGAGCCTCCTCCGGGTACCTAGATGCCTTCTCTCATATTGTAGCTCAGCTCCTAGGTCCAGAGAAGTCAACAGCTCTGGCCATCGAATGATATCTAAGGAGAACATCAACAGCACTTTGGCTCCTTCTGATAGTAGAATGATATTCTTGTAACTGGGACACATCACAAATAGAGATCTTGGCTTCTGCCAACTTAGAGGAAAAGCTTTCTCTGTTCTCATTCTCTGTGTGCTTCCATCTCAGGAGGTGAGTCGTGTGTTCCTTTTCCTAGTGGCCAACTAATTTAGCTCAGCTCCAAATGCTTGCTAGGCATTTCTACTGAGAGAAGGCGATGCGCTCGGCTGCCTTTGTCACTATTGTGGCACAGCTCTGGGCAATTTCCAGGTGCACTAGACATAATGATCATCCCCAGATCTGTCTACGGCCTCTTGAGCCCCATAGGCAGGTAACTCACCACCTATCATCCAGCTGGCTTTTCAAGGAGGAATCTTTCCACATTCCAGACATGTCCTGAGTCAGCTGTTCCCTTTGAGACCCTACCAATAATCTCCTCTAATTACAAAAACCTGCCTTTTGGTTTGAACGTTCACTTGGGACCACTCTACTCAATGCTTGCCAAGGCAGTTCCATTTGTTGCTCCAGAAGGACAACATTTGAACAAAGATAACATTCAAATTGTTGCCACTGTTCCAGTTCCTTTGATTTTTTTCCCCCCTCTCTGTGGTCTCCCTGCTGTAGACTCTAAGCTCCTTCACTATTCCTTTGGTACACTGATGCAAATTGAATATATATTTACAATATTACATTGGTGTCCTGCCCATCTTTCAAGGTGTTTAGAGCAGCATGTGTAGTTCTCTCTCCGACTGCATTTATTCCTCCTCCAGCTAACTTTGTGTGATTAGTTTGAAGGGATGAAGTGACGGGAATCCAAACATCAAGCTGAGCTTGTGACTGTAACACATAAAAGGGACCCTACCAGGAACACTGGGTTGCTATTGGGAGTTGAAAAAACATTGAGGGAGAATCTTTAATGAAGTGTTAATACCACTTTACAATGCCTTGGTAAGACCACACTAGAAGTATTGCATTCAGTTTTGGTTGCCACGGTATAAAAAAAGATGTCGAGACTCTAGAAAGAGTGCAGAGAAGAGCAACAAAGATGATTAGGGAGCTGGAGACTAAAACATATGAAGAATGGTTGCAGGAATTGGGTACGTCTAGTCTAGTGAAAAGAAGGAGGAGGGGTGACATGATAGCAGTGTTCCAATATCTCAGGGGCTGCCCCAAAGAAGAGGGGGGGGTCAACCTATTCTCCAAAGCACCTGAAAGCAGGACAAGAAGCAACAGATGGAAACTAATCAAGGAGAGAAGCAACCTAGAACTAAAGAGAAATTTCCTGACAGAGAGAACAATCAGTCAGTGGAACGACTTGCCTCTGGAAGTTGTGGGTGCTCCATCATTGGAAGTTTTTAATAAGAGAGTTGACAGCCTTTTGTCTGAAATGGTGTAGAGTCTCCTGCTTGAGCAGGGGGTTGGACTCGATGACCTCCAAGGTCCCTTCTGACTGTCATTCTGCTTGAGTGTGTGGCCACCCAAATGCATAAACCCACCTCTTCTCTTTCCCATAGGTTGGCGTAATAGGAGAGGAAGAAGAGTGGATAACTCTGTGCCAAGTGGAGAAGGAGTCGAATGCTCAGTTGTTGGAGATCCCAAACCTCACACCTTACACTCATTACAGGTAAAATAAAATAAAAAACCCAAAACAGCTGGTGATTCATTGCTTGCATCTACTGGCAGGTTGCCGGCAGCGGGAAGCGGCTTTAGGATCCCCCAAGCAGCCGGTGGGAGGGAGGGTGGGAAAAAAGGCTGGCTCCGAAGAGCTTAAATTTGCACCTCCACAGAGTTTGCCCTGAAATGACTCATTGTCATTCTCCGCAGAGTAAAATAATTAACCTGGGGAAGAGAACACGGTGCAAATAGCCCCGCTTGAACAGGGCTGCTGAAGATGTTCACACTTCCCGCGGCTGAGAATCTGCCCCCTCTAAAAGCTCTCCTGGTTTAATTGATTTTGGTTTCTTTGTAGGTAAAACAGCACTGCGGTTGCTTGTTTAGATGTCAGTGGTTTCTTTTTTTTGTAAATGGAATCAACGGCATTGTTAATATTATTATGTGAAGCTCTGCTTCTCCCATCCCTACTGCATTTAGCGGAACTCAAAAGAGGTTTCAGGATTAAACCAGGTGTGGTCAGGGACACAGCTTGGTCATTTATTTTTATTTATTAGATTTTTTTTTATCCTGCCTTTATTACTTTATAAGTAACTCAAGGCAGCGAACATATTTAATACCACATCCTCCTCCTATTTTCCCCAGGTAAGTTGGGCTGAAAAAGAGATACTGGCCTTGGATCATCCAGCCAGCTTTTGTGCCTAGAGCAGGACTAGAACTCACCGTCTCTTGGTGATTGGCCCAAAGTCACCCAGCTATCTTTCATGGCTAAGGTGGGACTAGAACTCACCGTCTCCTGGTGATTGGCCCAAAGTCACCCAGCTGGCTTTCCTGTCTAAGGTGGGACTAGAACTCACCGTCTCCTGGTGATTGGCTCAAGCTAGGCTAAGGTGGGACTAGAACTCACCGTCTCCTGGTGATTGGCCCAAAGTCACCCAGCTGGCTTTCCTGTCTAAGGTGGGACTAGAACTCACCGTCTCCTGGTTTCTGGGCCAACACCTTAACCGCCATACCAGACTGTCTCTCTTCATTCTCATTCATTCTCATTATAACGAGTCAAGTCTCAAATAACCGTGTTAAACACAGTCAGAAGATCCTGAGAAGTTTAGGTTATCAAGTGAGCATTCAGAAGATATTGCCATTCTACCCTGCCCTGTCCATTTTCTAGGATTTTCTGACAAAGATCTTGCCTCGCCTTTGGAGATTGAGACTGGAGCTGTAGCTTATTACGAAGAGCAAATGCTTGATCTATGGAGAATTTGCAACCTCTTATTCACTGGGAATTTTGGAAGAAGAGTCCAGACAGATCTGGAACACAACAAATCATAGACTGCTGCCTTTGTGCCATGGTTCTTGAATGACACATTGGCATACTTTTTATATAAAAAGATGTGGAAGTAAAAAAAAAAAAAAAAAAGCTCAAAAAAATCGTTTACATTAGGTGCTATACCAGAAATAGTCAAGATTTTGGGACCATGTAAGTCTCCCTTCCCATTTTCATGCAAATTACTTTCTTAACTACCTAGGTTCTTTTATTGCTTCCGATTCCCCCAAATTAAGCCCAAACATAAAATTAAGGCTTTTTAAAATCTCTCAGCAAAATGCTGTTGCAGATGCAATGAAATTTCTCCCCCTGTTCGTATTCATTCTCCGGTATCTTCTAGCATCTTTTTGACAAAGATGTTTTGAACGAATTCAGAGAATTAGGAATAAAAACAACGGCATGCAATGTTGCAGTTTTAATCTACGGGTGTTTGAATGTGAAACTGAATTCATGCTTTGCAACGGCTTTGCGATCAAAGGGACGAGATTCAGATCAGCAGCAAGAGCCGTCGATTTTGGTATTTATTCCCCACTCGTAATGTAAATCTTACACTACATTACAGAAATCGTAAAGACTAGAATTTTGCTATTTATGCTCCTGTAATGTAAATGTAAATCTTCCCACTGAAGTCACAGGGACTAAGAGAGATAGCAAGAGGAAAACACGCACAATAGAGAAACCGTAAATTGGAATAAATTGTTTGGGATTCTCCGTGTAGTTTGGCCAGTCCTGTGACGGAAATGCATGCTAGATGCATTCAGTTCCGACAGTACATAATTATTTTGATACCATCACACGGAGGCATTCTTCTGGCTTTAGAGCAATTCTACGCTTTCATTAAACCAGCCTTACCCGTCCATTTAAAAAGTTGAGATCACAGCTGCATGATTGCGGCACCTAAGGGGCCAAATTAAAAAAAGGGAAAGGAAAAATGAAAGGAAAGAGATGGAGAACCCTCTTCTCTCTCTTTCCTTTCAAGAAGCCATCTCCATCTGCAGCCTCAACCCGTTTACCCATATCCCTCAGGTTCGTTGGCAGGTTGACACCGGAAAAAGGCAGCATCCAAAAATTTCCATGGATCGCTGTGCTGATGAATGCGCCACCTGCTCTGTATCTGTGTCTGAATTTGTGGAACAGGAGCAGGGCCAGTTAAAAAAAAAAAAAAAGACTGGCAACTTTCTAGACACATTGTTTGATGGAGAAAGTCATTGGAGGCAGTTGCCTGAACTAGGCTGGACGTACCTGCTCTGCATCCATCTGTTAGGCCATTATAGATGGCTCTCCTGACTGAATTTCATTTGTCGTGTTTTTGTTCCTTTGAGACTCCTGGAATCATTGCATGAGCGTTGACACAACAGTTGAAAAAGATACCCCATCCAGGTGAAGCCTGGGCTGGTGGCTCCCTTTTATCTTGGTGGGACTCAACGTGATGTCCCACCTTCGTAAAAGGAGGAGGAGGAGGAGGAAGAGGAGGAGGAGGAGGAGGAGGAGGAGGAGGAGGAGGAGGCATGAACTGTTGAACTTGGACTACATTTTTGTCAAATGTCCTTCTTTCCTCTTGTCTGTTGTTGATGTTTGGGAAATTAATGCCTTTGTTTTGCTTAATGCCTGTTTTGTTAGTGCACCCTCTTAACAAGAATGAAGAGGATGTAGTGTGCCCTTTTCTTTCAGTCCTAACATTTTAGTGGGAGAAAAATCCAGGACAGGTTGAGAAGATGATGCCTTAACACAATACGACTTTAACCCAAAGCTTTCTCTTTCCATTATAATGGCTCTGCTTCTGATCACTGGAATCTAATACTTTTCGTAGCTAATGCCTTTTCTGGAATTGGAAGGTCCATCTTCCCAAACTACTGCTGTCAGAAGACAAACAACTTGTGGAAAAGAGAGGAGGATGAATCCATGGGCTGACTTCATGTGGATATTTATAAACCAGGCATTCTTCCTTGTGGTCTGTGTATGTCACACCTATGGGCTTCCTGTCCCTGCACAGACCTATTCAGTACATTCTGGGACAGAAGCATATTTATTGAATTATTCTTTAGATTTCCACACTACCACTATTAATTAGATCCAGCGTGGGTTCATAAGAATCAAAACAATTGAACTGAATAATTTGTCCTGTTCTGTCGTGGGACTCCATTCCTTGAGAATATCTAGAAAATGGATGATGATTATGGTGATATCCATTCAGTCGTGTCTGACTCTTGGCGACTCTGTGGGCCAGGTCTCTCCACATCTTCTGATCTCACACTACTCTTTGAGTAATGGTGTCAGCTTTGATGGTGTCCAGCCACCGGGTTCTTTGGAGGCCTGGTTTCCTTTCACCGCTAACTCTTCCAAACATCAAGAAAATGGACAATCTCGTGACAATCTTCTCAGTAGTGACCCTTGTTCTTTGAAAATGTTTCCCTCTGCTGCCCACCCCCAAGTATGGAGGGTCCCTACCCTATCTGGATCTCATAAATTAACCAACAAGTGTACTAGTCCAGCTAGTTCACATTTTAATAATGGAGCACCTATGAGATTTTTCTTTATTGTTTGACCTGTTTCTCTAGGTGTGTCTTGTGCAGACATAAATATGTCTTTTCCTTTCTTAGTTTTAAATGGAATAAAGTGCATTTTGTTTAACTTTTGTAGGTTGGATCTGTGGTTTAATTATGTAATTAGGTGAAACACTTCTTAAGCTGGACTGGGTGGGCAAAGCTTCTAGCTTTTCGATCCTGTGCATTGATGTCTCTCTCTGCCCAACAGGTTCAGGATGAAGCAGGAAAACATTGTTGGCCAAAGCCCATTCAGCCAGCCCTCACGGGTCATTCAGACCCTCCAAGCACCCCCAGATGTGGCACCAGGGAGTGTGACAGTGCGTACTGCCAGTGAGACGAGCTTGTGGGTCCGCTGGGTGGTAAGTTACCAATAACCGGCTTATGTAGAAGATAGCAAGGCTTCCTAACTAATTCTCTTAGGAGACTCTTCTCCTCGAATTGACCTTCAAATGGGTGGAATGTCAGCCCCCAAAACACCTGAGATGTTTGAGAATAATGGAAGCCAATTTGTCAGGCGCAAAGGATCAAGACCGTATGCTATGTTGCAGTTCAGAGATTTAACGTTCAGACCTGTACACAAGAATCTAGTCAACTAAAATTCAATGCTAAATCAGCACCAGATAAGGGTCAACAGAATTCAAGAGGGGTTGGATCGTTTGTGGCAATGTAATGATTCTAAGCAGATGGTGCACTTAATTCCGCCACCCAGCTCTGCCTGCTCTTCTTCCCACGATACTTCCAGAACTGATAGGGACAGGAACGCCTGTCCTAATGGATGATGCTCAAATTGATTGAATTTTTCTTTTGTTATTTATTCCCCTACCCCCAAAAAATCTGTTAGGTCATAATTAAGCTTCCACCTGTCTCCCCTCTATTCTTTTTCCTATCTGCAATTTCTTTGCTGTTTCTTATCTGCATCTGGGCAAGCATAAATCTGAGCCTGACCTTCTCCCTGGGGGGCTCAGTCACGAGCAGACCGACTACTAAAAACATCGCAAGACATTTCCAAGGCAAAATAATGGGACTCGACCATATGTTGCCTCTTTGTTTAAGGCAACACGACTCCAAAGCAAATGAAAAGGAATTCTTGGCCCACCGGTGCTGCTCTTAGCTGAATTTCCTAAAAGTTTTAAACTGTAAAGAGAATGGTTTTCACGTAGAAACAGGAGTGAATGTGGAGGTTATATTTCTGTGATAGATTACAGAGCTGAGTGATTAACTCTGGAAGCGGGTGATAAATGGCACGGCCCTTGATAAATGAGTTTATCTTGTGCCTTTGACTGCTAACCCACCCTTGCTTGATGAAAATTCATTCAAATATTCCAATTTCTGCTGCTTGGCCACTCTTAAGACGCCTTCCTGTTTTGCTGCCGAATGCAAAAAAACCCAAACTGCTTCCCGATTTCCCCAAGCAAATTCGCCATCCTCATCTTGCAGAGAAGGAAGACCTTCCCCCCCCCCAAGCCTCTGTGTGTTCTCCAGGTCATTAAGGCACCCCATTAACCAGGAGAATGAAGTTTTCCTTTTGTTTGTCATCTGCCGCACGAGCCAGTTCTTCAGGATAAAAGTAGCTGCAGATCCCAGCGGACGTACCCCAGATGCCAGTGTGCACGCCGAAACCAGCATTTTGGATTCTAGTCAAAGAGGTGTGGGGTGATGCTCTAAGTGCGGAAGATGGATTAATTGGCAGGGAGCCAGAGAGGTGGGCAAAATGACAGGCGTGAGTCACCTGACTGTATAATTGGTGTTATTAATAGTGTGAGCCACATGTCTGGTTCTGTCTTAATAGTTCGCAGACAGCCATCGGCTCTGAAAGTTCAAACATCTCATAAAGGAGAATACTTGTAGCTCAGGGTTGAAATGGGAGGGGAACTGGTGATGATCCCTAGTTGAGTTGAGTAATGAAATGTCTGCAAGAAAACAAACAAGTTCAGAGGGCACCAAGGACATCTCATTTCCACCCTGAACTACAAGGATTCTAGAACCTCAAGGATTCTAGAACTACACATAGATGTTTGAACTGAGGGGTCCTGGGTGCTCTCTGAGCTTGGTTGTTTTCTTAGAGACGTTTCATTACCTAAACTAAGTAGCATCATCAGTGCTACTGGATGATGTTCCCTAGTTGGGTAATGAAATGTCTGCAAGAAAACAGCCAAGCTCAGAGAGCACCCAGGACCCCTCAGTTCAAACATCTATCTGTAGTTCTAGAATCCTCCCACTTGCTAAGGACATTTGTAAGAATATTTATTGTATTTATTTATTAAACAAATGTATGGCTACCCAACTCACTCACAGGCAATTCTGAGTGTCTTACAACATTACAAATAACAACAACCCATAACCCCTTTCCCCCATGGGAGCAACAACACAATCAAATCAACCACTTGATCAGTTCCATCTCCACTTCGGATCCTCGGGCCCACTGACAAAACCAGGTCTTCAGGGCCTTTTGGAAAAGCAACGAGATGGGGGCTTATTGTACTCCAAGTGAATGATGTTCCGTAGAGAAGGGGCCACCACCAAGAAGGTCCTTTTTCATGATCCCACCAGATGTAAATCCCTAATCGAGGGGACTCGCAACGTATCTTGCCTTCCTATCCTGGTGGGCTGGGTGGATGCAACAGGGGAGAGGTAGTCCTTCAAATAGCACAACAACAGGCAGAGAACTAAGTGACCTTATTCTCACTGATCTTTTTTTCTTTTGACCATGTTCAGCCTCTGCCTGATGCGCAATACAATGGGAACCCCGAGTCAGTCGGTTACAGGATCAAGTACTGGTGTGTGGACATGCAGTGTCCTGCCCTGGCCAAGGTCATCAGCGACCGACTGGAGACTGAAGTCACCGTCGAGGACCTTCAGGAGTGGACCGAGTATGAACTGCAGATCCAAGCCTTCAACGCCATTGGGTCGGGACCCTGGAGTGAGGTGGTGCGAGGCCGTACACGAGAATCAGGTAAGCAATGGGAAAGGAGCATCCCTTGTTGCTCTTAAATGCTTTTTCAAGCCTTTCCTTTGCCTTGGGACTGTTCTACTGTATCTGAATAGATTTGCACCAGGAACTGTCAGGTCCCAAACCAAGAATGACATGCGGCTGTTCTTCCAAGCTGAGTTCCTTATTGTTTCATACCGATAGACAGAATCTTGCCAGAATGAAGACTTTACTATCTGCATCTACAATATACTCTGGGAACTCTTGAGGAGGGGCTGTCTTCACCCTCTTCCTCTCACAGGTGATCTCTGGGCTGAGTTGCCTCTTACTCCCCTGGAATCCACCCCTTCCCTCCTGTGGATCCACTTCCATACTACATTCCGTCGCTGATTCATGTAGCCCAGCTATGCTGAGTAGTCCAATTTTAGCAAGAGTGATTCTCAGCCAAGCAGGTTCAGAAGGACATACGGCCAGAAGAAAGACACCCTCATAGCAGCGAGGCAAAGTAGCCAGGCTAGCTATTTGGCAGAAGATAGTTATTAAGCTGTTATCTAGATAACTTCTAACAAGGCTTCTTCCTTGACTCCCGTCCCATATGCACCCCGTGTAATTTACCTTTCTCCTGTGGGTGAATAATTGAGCGCAGTGACCTTTCCGGAATTAAGTATTCAACAGCGAGAGTAAATCACGCCGTGGCTAACCTGCCCAATGAGTAGTGGTTGTATCTGCAATTTGTCTCCATAATCATACAAGGCCCTCCTGTTGCTGCGTGGCTAAGGTTGAGCCTCTCATTTATCACTGAAAATGGGACTTACCCTTTGTTCTTCCAATTTCTTTTTGCCATAAAACGCTTGGCATCTTCAAATTTGCATATTTTCATTCATGATGGAGGAAGGGCCCAATTAAACCAAAAGAGAACCACGTAGAGTGCTTGCTCTTGAACAAAGCTGGCTGAGATAGTGTCAGGTAAGGAGGACTGCCCCATTGGTGCGTTGTGCAGAGCCATCCAAGGGGTTGGCAACAACTCTATGGGCTGTGTAGATAGCAGCTATTATCACCAGTCCAGATTGATGGACTGCCCAGTTTTATAATCCCAGGAACAATACTTGATGGATCTGATTGGGTGGCATTGAAGTTACTGGATGTTATCATCAAGACTGTTGGCCATCACGACCAACCTTTCTCCAATCAACCAGTGGAACAACCTGCCTCCAGAAGTTGTGAATGCTCCAACACTGGAAGTTTTTAAGAAGAGACTGGACAGCCATTTGTCTGAAATGGTATAGGGTTTCCTGCCTGGACTAGATGACCTCCAAGGCCCTTCCAACTTTTTATTGTTGTTATTATTATTATTATTATTATTATTGTGATTCACTTAACAACTGT
The DNA here is from genome assembly GCA_023970755.1 of Azemiops feae. Classification (NCBI taxonomy): domain Eukaryota; kingdom Metazoa; phylum Chordata; class Lepidosauria; order Squamata; family Viperidae; genus Azemiops; species Azemiops feae. The sequence continues at coordinate 683,746 of JALGBA010000972.1, forward strand.
GGCAAGAAAGGTCGTAAAATGGGGGCAAAACAGTTCACAAATGTCTCACTTAGCAACAGAAATGTCAGGCTCCAATGTGGTCCTAAGTCGAGGACTACCTGTGCTGAGCTTTAATCTGGTTTAAGAGGAGCTTTGGGATATCACAGTAAGGCAATGTGACGCAATTTAGCCACCTGGTTTTCTCCAAAGAGCTACCCAGATTTATTCGGAAGTTAATTTTCCAGAATTCAGAAGGACGTCACATCGTACTAGCCATGAAATGATTCCCTCTCTAAGAAATTTCTATGAAAAGGTCAAGCTTCCTTGGGAGAAAATAACACGGGCCATGACGGTGAGCTTGCAAGAACTCCAAGAAGTAGCTACCGACAGACAGACCATCCTGGCAAAATTGCGTCCGTTGGGTCTCGAAGAGTCAGGAGCAGCTGAAGAACCGAAAAACAACAGCGGCTGGATGACAAGTCGCTCCCTTCGCCCCGAAAATCTGGTGCATTACCACTTGTTTTTCATTTCTCCCCACCCCCTCCCTCGAGAAGCCATTCATAACGGAGTTTCTCTTTGTGAAGATCTGTAGATAAATCCGAGGCAGCCTGCCAAAAACATTCGTGTCTCTTGGCAATCTATAGTCCTTTAACATAATTATATTCTGGCGAGAGATAAATCCAGGCAAAGAGGAACCTAAAAAAATCAACCCGAGGAGCAACATAGAGGGAATAGGAGAGGGAACTAGAATTTTTGTTTCTGATATTTCCGGCTAATTGGCGATGCAGAAACCGTTGCAGAGGTGATTTGGTCACCTGGAGCCTCGCAGAGAGGGTGGCTGGTATGTCGCTGTGCGTGTGTGTGCGTGCCTTTCTTGGGAATACTCTCGTGTGACTCGGAGGATACAGGTATGGAGTTAAAAGGGACAGATGGTGAGGTTTTGACAGATCTGAAATGTTGTGCATGGTACTGATGAAGAAGGAACGAGACACGAGGCGAACTGTCAGGGATGTCTATACTCACCCCACACATCCTGTCCTACCTTTGAGTATGACATCTTCCTCCCCCAAAGCTACTGGCTATTATTCCAGCTTTGATTGACAGAGAAGAAGAATCGCTACCTGGAGCCTTTCTACAAGCGGTCCGCGACTCTTAAGTAGGGAATATCGCTTCTCCTCTAAGTATTTGATGGGAGGGGAGTGATCAGGCGCAAAACAATCAGGATCACACATTACGCTCCAGTGAAGCTGATTTATTGTTCATCCCTAAACACAAGAATCTAGTCAACTAATGGTCAGCACTAATTTGGAGCTAGATAAGAGGGGAATTCAAGAGAGGTTGGACTGTTTGGGGGAACATAATGATTCTAGGTTGATTCCTCTCTTGACTCCACCTCCAGGCCCTGCTCGTCCTTCTCCTATTCTGGAGGAAGCTACCGCTACCGCTCCTAGCCTTCCCAATGCCTTCACTCTCTTTTGCATTTCCAGAAGACTCTTAAGCATGGAACATCCTTTCTCCTCTACGTCTCTGATGGGGGAGATACCACCACCACCCTACCTGGCACCCCAATGCCTTCACTCTCTTCAGCATCACCAGAGGCTCCCTGGGAATCCGTGTGTCTTTTATCAGAGGCCCCTTTCAAAAGACCAGCTGCACTGGAACGAACGCTCACCTATTGCAGCCTCAGTTTCTCCCAACAGGTCAACCAGAAGCTTTCAGGAATCCATCAACAGCATGAAAGTGCCTTCCACTACAGCTCTTCTTGTTGCTGAATCGTCACAGATGCTTGTTTAGACAGCTCATCTTTCCAGAGCTAGAGCTCAAAAGCCTTTTTTGCACCGGAAGCATGATTTCTCACGCGCGCGCACACGCAAACAAACCCAAGTTTCCCTCTGCCAGTTTTCCTTGTTGAGATGCTCAGAGACGTTTTCCTGCTTTGAACAAGTTGTCCTTTAAGGTTGAGGGGAAGCTACCTTCCACCCCTACCCTTTCACAAATGAATAAAATTCTCATCCGAGACGCTTAGAGCAAGCTGAAGATCTAATTGTGTTAACCAAATAGAGTTACACATCTCTAAAAGGCGCTCAGAGGCATAAGAACCGAGAGGCAATTGGGAGGGGAGATGTAGGATTTCTGCCTGTCATGGGGAGGCTAGTGACAGTAATTTTATTATGACCTTTAAATTAAAGTCTTCACACTGAAAAGGGATGCCTCGTTTCCTTCCTCTCTTTTCCCCGAAAAAAGTTTTTATTTGAAACGTTCGACATTCTTAGGCTATGTTTCCATAGCAAATATTGAGGGCCTGGACTTAATTGGATAGCTTCTGGCTTTCTAAAAGGATTAGGTTAGATGAGGTGGCCTTTCATCAAATATTGCTGCAGGACATCGAATCACCTCTGTAGAAAATGAAGAGTTTGGGTCTTGCTTCTCTCGTGGAAAAAGATCTCAGCTGGTCACTTAAGGGACCACAATGTCCCAATCTTGCCTCTTGCTTTTATTGGAACTAAATCGATCTGAAATTGGAGTCTCCGTTTGTAGCTTTTGCAACAGTTAGAGCCCGACTTAAGCTGTTTATTAGCTTCAGGGCATTTCAAGGCATTATCTTCCATATGAAACTACCAGTGGTCACCAAAGGTCCTGCTTTGTGTGACATGTCCACAAAAGCCCCCTGTAGCTGAGACTACAGATAGAGCGTTATCCTCTTTATCGCTTGGTGTTAATTTCTGCTTATCTCTGTGTGGATCGCTGGCCAGGAGATGCTGTGGCCTTTTAGCTTGCTGATTCTTTCTTTTGAATGGCGTGTAGATGTTGTTTATCTCTCTGTGCCTGTTGATGGCTGACGTGACTGAGTGCCAGGCTTTCAGGAATTCTCTAGCCTTTTTGGCTAGGTCTAGGACTGGAGAGTTGTCTGTCCCTGGAGGTTCTTTGCGGCCCCCACTTTAATTGTGGCAAGCCAGTGATAGCATTTATATCCTGCCTAGAGACCAATTTGTTGTGGTTGTGGTATCTGGCTTCTGGCATTTTTGTCCTTGTTCAGTGTGTCTTGTAACATTAGATGCATCTTATCTTAACTGATACTATAAGCAATTCTGGAATCTCTGTGAGAAAAGAGATGGACTTTTGGTGCAGGATGCTATCAAACATCTCCATACCAGGCCCTTTCCAGGTAGAGTCATCCACACTCATTGAGTTTCTCAACCAACCTCTTATTATAACCTCTGCTTCTATCTGAACATTTCCGATGGCTGCATCAAGCTGTGGAATTTCTGAAGTGGGATAGTTGGTACCTAAAACTGGCTGAAGAATAAAGCACAGTAGTTGCAGTTCTTCCTAAGGCTACCTTGAGAGAAAATGGACCATTAGGTAGTTATTTCTGAAATAACTTCCTTAGGGAGGGAAAGCTTTGCACCAGTTCTGTGGTCAGCCAGAATTAATAGACCAAATCTTGGACAACAGGGGATTGCAGTATCTTACCTTGCTTTCATATCTTGCTGAAAATGTAACTCCAAATATTCCTCTCCAACTAGGCCACAGGAACAGAGCAAAGATGGTTACATAAGGAAAAGAAAAAAAGACAGTTGCAGACTGCTGTGGGAAGCCTTGCATAGTTGCAAGAGTTGATATGTATGCATAATGTCCTGTACAAGGTAGAGAGAAGCGGTTCGGGTAACGAGACGGTGTCTCCTCCATCTGGGGACCCGTGTTTAATTTATTTGTTCATCTAAAAGATTTATAGCAAGCCACTCAAATACAGATTGATCTCCAAGGCAGCTTATAATACTGTTGAAAACAACCCCATTCCACAGTACAATTCATTAAACTGTTTAACAGGCCAAATCAAACAACTGCTACTATGGCGGAAAACCATTATATTCAAATGTCATTACAAGGCAAAGTAGAAGAAAAGGGTTGGGCTAGGAACGGCAAGACAACAAACAAGAGGAAAAAGGTATTCATAATCAGATGGTTAACCTGGTTCCCTTCAGAGGGGCTGCCCCCCCAGTAGCTGTGAATTCAGTTTAACGTCTCAAGATTTAGTGTAGCTCTGTTTTAGTCTCATTTCTGGACATCCAATGAATGAAGATCATCTCTTTGGTCAAAGCTGCCATTAACACATGGATTTTTTTTTTATGACTTATGACCAGTTGCTTAGACTCTACTGGAAGTTACGATTGACCCAAAAAAGGGAACTTATGACCTAGATCAGAAGTTCTGATATCTGGGTGTGCACACAGCCTCACGCGCGCGCACACACACTGAAGTCATGTGACCACATTTCAGGTCCTCATCAACATTGCTGCACTTATATTTATGGCCATATGCAGCGTCCCACGGTCACGTGACCACGTTTTGTAATGGTTTTGCCTAAAGTTGGCACTTCCAATTTTCAGCAAAACCCTGCCCATAGTAAGCCATGACTTTGCTTAATATCCATGCCGTTTGCTTAACAACCACCACAAAAGAAGTTGTAAAACCAATCAGTCACATGACTGACCCATTTTTACAACCCCTATGACTTAGGACCATCATGGCCAGACTCCGTTATGGCTGTAACTCAAGGACTAGCTGTATGTCAAGCACCCGGGAAATCCAGAGATTCAGGCAGTTCAAATGAGTATAAAGATTCATCGCAAGCTTCAGCCCTCTATAAGAATCTGGCCAACTAACAGTCAAGCGAAATGAGCGGGAGATAAGAAAGGCATTCAAGATGGGCTGGACTTAGATCTCTTGAGGGTGCACAGGGACTCATGACCGATGACACATTTGACCCCTTCCTCAGGCTCAGCCTGCTCATCTCTTACACTATACTTTGTTTCTAAAACAACTCCAGCTCTATATTTCTCATTGGTGTTTCAATGGTGGCTCAGATCCTAGAAGCACAAAGGAATGATGGGATGGTGTGTTTGGTTTTAATTGCTGTTCATTTGATCGCACGCAGTTCCTTCGGCTTCCCCGGCAAATGTGTCCACTGAAGCGGTGAGTTCCACTCAGATCCTTTTGACGTGGTCAGCTGTGCCCGAACCCGAGCAAAACGGGCTCATTCTGGGCTATAAGGTAGGCATCTAAACCCAAATATTGTCCCCCCCATTTGTCTAAAGCAGCATATCTCAACCTGGACGACTTTAAAGATGGGTGGACTTCAACTCCCAGAATTCCCCAGCCAGCATGGGGAATTGGCTGGGGAATTCTGGGAGTTGAAGCCCACCCCATCTTAAAGTCGTCCAGGTTGAGAAGCACTACTGCGAAGATACGTCAACTTCTGTCGTCGTCTTCGTACATACGAGGACAGGTTTTTGTAGCCCTGGATAAGTCAAAACAGCTCATGTGGTTGTGCTTCTTTTATTAGGAAGGACGTTACTCTTTGGGGAAGAGTTTCGTTCCTTTCCCCAGACGCTTCTATCAAAACTTTTTGTTTTCCCCTACAGATTTTGTACAAGGCCAGAGATGTGCAAAGTCAGCCAAACAGTCAAGTGGTCAGAGGGAACCACAGCCTTTCGGTCCTGCTAGCTGGCCTTCAGAAGTACGTGGTCTATGAGATTCAGGTGCTGGCCTTCACGCGCATTGGAGATGGGGTGGCCAGCAATCCACCAGTCACTGAGCGAACTAAGGATGATGGTAAGTGTGTGTGTGTGTGTGTGTGTGTGTGTGTGCAAGTTTGTGTGTCAGTGTGTGTCCATCTGAGACTTTCCAGCTTCCCCAAACTATCTCCATTCACTGCCTGCACTCTTAAGAAGAATGCATCTTGATAGGACAAATAGATTTGACAACCATTTGTCTGGGATGGTGTAAGGCTGTGATGGCGAACCTATGGCACGGGTGCCAGAGGCGGCACTCACAGCCCTCTCTGTGGGCATGCGCGCCGTCGCCCCAGTCCTAGGCCTTCAGCTGGGTTTTATAAAACCTTTTTGCTTTAGGCCTCCGCCACCATGTGCAAAAAAAAAAAAAAAGGTTCAATCAATCAATTTCAACTTCTCGCGGGGGAAAAAAAGATCTCGCAAAGTTGGAATTGAACTTTTTAGTCCCACCCAGTCTGCCGTTACCACCGAAGCCATGCCCACCCAATGGGCTGTGCCCACCCAATGGGCCACACCCACCTGGCACCCGACGATACATAAGTGGGTTTTGGGTTGCAGTTTGGGCACTCAGTCTCTAAAAGGTTCGCCCTCACTGGTGTAAGGTTTCTACCCTGAGCAGGGGGTTGGACTAGAAGACCTCCAAGGTCCCTTCCTGCCCTATCATTTTATGTTCTATGTTGATTACAGTTTTAAGCTTTAAGAAAGCCATTTTTTTTTCTCCTTGTATCCTTTAACTTTGAGCCCAGCGTCTGTTCCCCAAATCTTCTTGTAAAAATATTGGTCAAAAAAGGGCCACTTCACTCAAAAAGCCTTGCATTTTATAGCCAGCTCCAAGCCCTAAAGGAAACTTTTACAGTCCAATTATGAACTCTTACCGAAATTCAATTCTACCAATAAAAAAAAAAAAAACCACCTTCTGATACAACAGGACGTGATAAACCAACCTTTGTGTGATTGAATGGGAATATAACGCAGGTTCATATACCGTAAATGGGCCTCCTATCAGCCCTTGACAAAAGAATAACAACATGACCTTTTCTGTCATATAAAAAAAATAAACATTTAGTATTAGTCGCAAACACTTTTCCCGAGGATGAAAATTCGTTTTTAGAATTTGACATCTCGAAAGAAAAGAGGGCTTTATTGCAAGTTCCCGATTGAAAGATTCATTAGCTGTAGAGATAGGGCCTAATCCTACAGCTTGCCTCTCGGTTTTTTTTATGGAAACGGTTATCCAACTTTCCTAGCCTTAGCTTCTTAGAAAGGTATTAGCTAAATCCTAGTTAATGGAAGAGGCACAGGTGGAGAAACTTCAACAGTCTGAGCTTCCCACGAATCCATACCGACATCTCATAGTCCCAGGCTCTGAAGGAACTTGCGATTCTGAATTTGGCAATTCCGAAGCTCATCTTATAAGAAGAAGCCATTAAAATGCTTGCTTAGGATAACAAACGCTTCCAGAAATGCATTTGGATTATGCTTTTGAGGGTGCCCAACGCTTTGCTCATCTAATCCTTAGAAGCACCCCGAATGCTCGGTCAATGCTCTGAAGTCTGACTTTGAGAAAAATGTTGTCCCCCGGTGACTTTCTGACAACGGGGGAGACTTGAAGCCAACCTTCATCCACCACATGCTGTTTTTTCCCTCTCTCCGTTACAGCTTTTTCCCTAAAGAAGTTGCTCAGAAGAGCTCAGGGCTACTGACATCCCATAATAGAACTGAAGCAAAATAAATAAAGGGAGATTTCTATCCTTCTTCTCGATTAGGGGAGAGGACACGTGACCCAGCATCCAAGTTGCACACAGCCTATGAAGGCTGTAGAAGTTCCAGACGTTGCCACCGAGCGGGTCACTTTTGATGTGACGGAAGAGCGAATATTGTATCCACAGGAAGCAGTCACGTTAACCGTGTTGAATTAACTTGATTGAACTCAACAGAAAACTATATCCTGAGGATATTTGTAGCTCAGGATTGACCTGTGGGGTCTTTGGGGCTCTCTGAGCTTGGTGGTTTTCTTGCAGACATTTCGTGACCCAGCTAGGTAACAAACCCACCTCCTAGCACTGATAATGTTGCCTAGTTGTATCCTTAAAAATCTGTAAGAAAGCAGCTAAGCTCAGCGAGCACCAAGGCTCCACAGAAAATCATAGCCCTGAGTGGGTTATTTGTCCTGGATCTGCTAATTTTTCGAAATGAGGGTCCAATTATATCATATGAAGACCAGTCCCTCCCCTAAATCCGAGTTTCTGCCCCTTGTCCTAGGGGTTTTTGATGGGACTCAATACTTGCCAGGATTATTGGAGTAACAGCCCCCTTGGAGGCTGTTGCATGAGATCCTAATGAGATGGACCATTAAATGTGTACACACAGTCTGGCTTAACCTTGCTAAGTTAGCTAACAAATCAGAATTTGACTACTTTATACTTCCTCCAGCCCTGGGTGACAAATGGTGCTATTTGCTCTTCCGTTCCCAAACTCCTGACATAAGCTTGCTTGATTCTTCCCCGACCAGTTTAATTAAAAACATCCTAGGTAAGAGGAGAGGTGGGATTTGGGCTTGAGGTGCCTCCAGGTTTGCAAATTATCATTAAGTCCCCCTGGTGACCTTGGTGTAGGTAATTTGTCATCTGTGTCACTGTTCACCCACTCCCCCCACCCCTTTGATGCTCACGAAGATCAGAGGCACTCACGATGAGTACATGCAATTAGAAGATAATTCATTTGGGAAGCTAGCAATGTGCCGGGTGAATATTCATGAAAACGGATGATGTGGAAATTAACCTCTCCCTCTTGAGATAATTCAGTGTCTCCATAGGACATTGATATATATCCCCCTTAACCTAACTGGCACCCAGCAGATGCCTTGCACTACAGCTCCCATGGTTTCCATCTGCCCAGCCAATGTCTCTCTTCATTGGGAGCTGTAGTTTGAAACAGCCAGAGGACATGAAGTTCAGTAGGGCTGCGATATATGGTGCCAGGAGTTTCATGTCTATAGAACGTGGTCCAACCGTGAAGAATCTTCAGAGGTCCTTGCCTGTTGATATCTCCTGAGGTCAACCTTCATTTGTTAAAGAACCCACTGCAAATATACTTCTTGGGCATGCGTTAGCTCAAGGACTCCAGGCTAGGCTAACTCCCCAAATAGCAAACTTTTCACATTGCAGAAAAGTCTTCATTCTCTTCGAGTTCTGTACCATTTATGATTTACCTCTAGAAGTTGAAACAATCGGTCTCTCTAGCTCAGTGAACAGCAAGGAAGCTTCACAGACTAGAGATGGGGACTTTCTACTCAAGAAGGAAACCCGTCTCCAGAAAAGTTCTGGAGTTCTTCCACTAGATCCTTTTCATCTTGGACATCCTTTTTCTAGAAGGCTAGATTGGCTCTAGAACCTTCCACAAGCAGGATCTTTATATCAAGGGCCAAGATATCTGGATATCTTTGAACAGTTCAGCAGGTAGCCATCATAACGGTATTGCTTTGGGTTTCTTGCAGCCCCGGGTCCCCCGGTGCGATTGGTATTTCCAGAAGTGAGGCTGACGTCCGTGCAAATTATGTGGCAGGCTCCCGAGGAACCAAATGGAATTATTCTTGGTAAGTGAAAGCGAAAAGCAAACAGTGACGGAGAGAGTTAGAACATCTCAAGATGTTTTCAAAGTCAAAGAAACCAAAAGACAGAAGAGCATCTTTTCGTGTTGGGGGGGTTAGCACAAAAATGGTGGTTCCGTTCCAAAAAAAAACCCCCAAAAAACCATTCCCGCCATCTCTAATATTTTACACGGTTTGCACAAAACGAAACAAAATAAAAAAAATTTCTCATTCCTTTGGTTGGTTTTGCTTGGCCTTCCTCACATCTTGACAATCCGTTTATCCACAACGTATTACAATTCTTCACTTGAATGATGAAGGAATCCAAATATTGAAGTGGCGACACGAGAGAGCTTGTAAGGCCTTTCTATACGTTGAAGATGCCAATAGTTGGTATTAAAGCATGATTGAGCATTTTGGCGGTGAGCGTGCAAACACAGCAAGTCCCGGGGGAGAAAAATGGGTTAAATTTAAATCCTTGTTTTAAAGAATGTGACTTGGAGGCCCTGAATAGACACTGCATTTTGCATTCCATTTTTCATATCCTCTCTTTATGCCTTCTCCTCGTCCACCACCACCACCATTCCTTCTCCTTCTCCTCCTCCTTCTCCTTCTCCTTCTCCTTCTCCTTCTCCTTCTCCTCCTTCTCCTTCTCCTCCTCCTTCTCCTTCTCCTTCTCCTCCTCCTTCTCCTTCTCCTTCTCCTTCTCCTTCTCCTTCTCCTTCTCCTCCTCCTTCTCCTCCTCCTTCTCCTTCTCCTTCTCCTCCTCCTTCTCCTTCTCCTCCTCCTTCTCCTCCTCCTTCTCCTCCTCCTTCTCCTTCTCCTTCTCCTCCTCCTTCTCCTCCTCCTCCTCCTTCTCCTTCTCCTTCTCCTTCTCCTTTCCTTCTTTTTCTTCTCTTCCTCCTCTTCCATCACCACCACCATTCCTTCTCCTTCTCCTCCTTCTCTTCCTCCTCTTCCACCACCACCACCATTCCTTCTCCTTCTCCTTCTTCTCTTCCTCCTCTTCCACCAACACTACCATTCCTCCTCCACCACCACCTCCTCTTCCTCCTCCTCCTCTTTCTCCTCTTCCACTACCACTAACATTCCTCCTCCTCCTCCTCCTCCATTAATGCTCGTCTCCTTGCTCAGACATGGTCCTGCTAGGTCTGAAGAGCTTTGGAAGGTGACGATGAGTATAAAACCAGCATTAGTATTCCGAGTGCAAAACCTGTTCTTGCTCTTGCTTGTTTGCTCTGAGGGAAGAAATGACTTAGAGTGACCTAACATTTAATAGACACATTAAACCGTTGCCATTTACTTGGCTCAGAAAGCAGTGGTGTGCCAGCGGATCCTGCGTTTGTTTGAAGACAGCTTGTAGCGCACCTCTGGATGCTAATTATAAACCACAGGTTGTGTAAAAGGACTTCCACTAATCTAAAGAGGGGCGAGAATCAGGTGCATGCAGGGAAGCCAGACCCAAACAACTGTGGAAAATTACTAGGGAAGTATTGCTTTAAGCAACATATAACAATCTAGCAGAGCGCATGTAGCAATAACCGTTGAATGTCTGTTTAGGAATTATGGGAAATCAAATCCAACCCATTTGGAGGGCACCAATTTTGGGGAAGGCTGGTGACATGCCCTGTTAACTGCCCTGGGATTTAGAAAAAGCTAGCCAGAAGCTACATCAGCTGAATATGGCTTGCTTCTGGTTGGTTCAGTTGTTTGGAAAGAGAAAAAGTTACCTGGGAAAAGCCGAAAGTTGATTTTTGGAAGTTGACCATCTATGGAGATTCTCAATCATGCCGGTCGTGGTTGTCCCTAAAAATGCTTTTCAAAAAGGTAAAACTGGACTTTCTTGGATCCAGTTCTTGGATGAGAAGCGAAATGTTTCAAGGAGAAAAAAAAAGAAAGTCCAGTTGCCTTTTGGAAAATACCTCTGGATTGACCCTCTTAAATCAACAGGAACTGGACAATTCTCAATTCCTGTTTGAATTTTTCTGGGTCTCTGAATCGTTTCCCCTTGGAGGGCACCTCAATTAACCTTCCATTTAAAAGAAGTCGGCACTCTCCTGGCATATATATATATATATATAGCCTTATGATGTTCTTTACGTGCTTAGCGATGTTTTGACTCCTGTTTTATTCCGACTTTCTATTCTTCAGGTCTTAATGGCCTTTAAAATGCCTTTTGCATTTATTGCTGTCTTGCTCCTGCAGCCCTGGGGGCATTCATTCATTTCTCCTTGAACACTTTCCATTTACCTCTATTGATTTTCCTTGTTTGAGTTCACCGGTGCTTCCCCTGGCCTTGTAGAAGTTACCCATCCGGGTGTTTCACTGCAGCCCAAGTGCCTTTTGAAGGTTGATTCCTTAAACCGTGGTTTTTGGATTAATTTGGAGACATCTTTAATAGCAGATTTTCACATTAATCTGACAATTTCTTTTTAGCCGTCCCGGGCTCAAATTGGCTTGAAATAAGAACAGTATAGAATCGGCAAGGGCTATTTCGGTTATTTTTCCTGCCGTGAAATTGGTTATTTTTTTCCAACTATATTTCTGGAGCCAAAGGAAATCTTAATAGGGGGCAGTAAATTCTTATATCTGTCATTTTAAAAACTCCAATCATAAAACAGCCTCCTTTTCTGTTATATTTGTACTACTTGAAAAAAGAAATTAAAAATCCTGCAATTTTGCTTTTCAGCAAATGGCCCAAAGTTTAAAAGCTATTCCATGGTGGGGGGGTTGTTTTTTTTTGTTTTTTTTTAGCAGAAAGACAGAGGGACAATCACAGATTAGGAGTTGAAATCTGGGATAATCTAATCTGCTAACTTTTCTTTGGGCTTGTTCCTTCTGCATTAAGTGTCTGATAGTAAAAAAAAAAAATGTTTTCAGGAACAAAATTTGGGGTGAACGTTTTGCAAAACCATTTCTCGTTGAATAGAATAGAATAGAAAATAGAATAGAGAATAGAACAGAACAGAATAAAATAGAATAGAATAGAATAGAGCTGGAAGGGACCTTGGAGGTCTTCTAGTCCAGCCCCCTGCTCAAGCAGGAGAACCTATACCATCTCAGACAAGTGACTGTCTAGCCTCTTCTTAAAAGCCTCCAGGGATGGAGCGCCCACGATTTCTGGTGGCAAGCTGTTCCACTGGTTAATTGTCCTCACTGTCAGGAAGTTTCTCCTTAGCTGGCACCTTCCTTCCTCTTTCTCCGAGGAACATTCTGGGACTCGGCACCAAGAGCAGAGTAGATTGAGAAGGACCATCATGGAAGGCTTCAGGCAAAATCTACTTCCTCAGATCTCACTTCCCATGGATTCACGGGGCTCAGCCTCGTCAGGCGGCATCGCATCTTGAAAAGATTTGGTTTTTCTCTTTTTCCCCCCTGAAGTTCCCATACAAAGGGTTCCTAGTTAATGATCTCTGAAGATTAAACTTGTTTAATGCAAATATCTAACAGCACCACCTGGTTGCTAATACTGCTATTAGTGCTTTGCAGATTTCAGAAAACTCTGCTGCTCTTCCTTAAGCTAGCCATAAGTTCCTTATGCAAATGCGTAGCTTCGAGTTACACAAATAATACTGATGAGAAAGTATCTAATATGTTGATCCACTCACGGAGGGATTGCCACCAGCCTCTTGTTCATCAAATGCATTGCATTTATTTAAGCCCGATAACTAAACCCAAGAGCAGAGGATGACATTTTTAATGGATTTCAGCTTAAGCCAGAATTGTCACATTGTTTGCGACAACTTGTATGTAACTAAGTGCATCGGCTGCAGCTTAAACACAGAACTGGGATTATAATTTTGAAACTCATCTAGTGTTGTCATCCCATGGAAAGCATCTCCAAGCTTTTGACTTTTTTTTTTTTTCCAGTCTTTGCTGAGCCTTTTACATGATTTAATTTTACCATCCATGCATGTCCATAGACGAGCAATTACCTTGCAGGGCTTCCTAGTTCTAGCTTACACTGAGCCGTGGTGGCGCAGTGGTTAGAAGGCGGTATTGCAGGCTAATTCTGCCGACTGCCAGGGGTTCGATCCTGACCGGCTCGAGGTTGACTCAGCCTTCCATCCTTCCGAGGTCGGTAAAATGGGAACCCAGATTGTTGGGGGCAATATAGGCTGACTCTGTAAACCGCTTAGAGAGGGCTGTAAAGCACCGTGAAGCGGTATATAAGTCTAAGTGCTATTGCTATCACAGCTGTGGTACCCTGTGAAGCTGCTTGTTAGATGCACAATTTATGGTGCCAGCCTTGAATAAAAAAAATACATGTGGCCCCCAGAAATGTTACAGCGAATGGAGTTCTGGAGAACATCCAAACTGAAGCAGCGATAAAAAGTTGCTCTGGAGGTCATTTATTTCCGGTTATTTCTCTACATTTAAGGAAAATTGTGCTACCAAAGCAGCAATAAAACAGATTTTTTTTCTTAAGGATCTGTTCATCCCTATCAAAATTTTCCTGCATGGTGTGATGACTAGTTTCCGAAAGCATTTTTTTTTTCCAAGTGCCATATTACAAAAAAGGAAGAAAGAAATAGAGCAAAAGCATGACAAACATTTGGATTAGATTTATTATGTTTATCTTGCTTTTTCTTTCCTTGGGACTTGGGAAGCAGCATATAGAATTAAAAGAACAATAAAACAATTAAAAGCCAGACAATGCACAATAATTAGAAAGGAAAGCAACTGGAATAGCAGCAAATTTAAAAACAAAAGCATAAAATAGCTGACGCAAAAAGCCGCCCGCAACAGGAAGGCTGAGAATTCACATCAGTCAAACGGAAAATATCTCCCAGCTCAGAATATGTGGGTATGCAGGCATAGACATTTTCAATAAATTTCTGAATGCTGAAAGAAGAAAGAACTGTGAGATGCAGGTTATAATTAGCATAATTTGTAGGCAAACTTGCAGGAAAGGAGTAGACGGATTATGGAGGCACCGTGTAATAAAACGTGGCCTTTGCAAATCACTCTTTCTATTACGTGTCTGGTCACCAGCAGGCAGAAACTATTTTTATATTTTTATGACAGTTTTTGACGTCCCTAAGAACACTATCTGTTGGAAGTCCTATCTTTTTTTTTTTCCTAACGGAAAGGGGGTAGTGAATAATTAACCAGTGGAACAGCTTGCCTCCAGAAGTTGTGGGTGCTCCATCACTGGAGGTTTTTAAGAAGAGACTGGACAGCCACTTGTCCGAAATGATGTAAACTCTCCTGCTTGAGGAACAGGTTAGACTAGAAGACCTCCAAGGTCCCTCTGTTATTCTGATTGAGGTGGTATAAACATTTTTTTAAAAAATAGACAAGCTAGTTAGCATCTGCTCCATCTCGTCACCCAAAGTTTATTGTTAATTGTTCTAACTGTCAGGAAGTTTCTCCTTAGTTCTAGTTTGCTTCTCTCCTTGATTAGTTTCCATCCGTTGCTTCTTGTCCTGCCTTTAGGCGCTTTGGAAAATAGCTTGACTCCCTCTTCTTTGTGGCAACCCCTGAGATATTGGAATATTGCTATCATGTCACCCCTCGTCCTTCTCTTCATTAGACTAGACATGTACTGTACCATGTTTGCAGAGCACATGGATATGCTCCAGGAAGGTGAAACGGCTCTAGTATCTCATTCAAAAGAAGGAAGTGTGAAACATTTCAAACATTTCATGGTGGATTATCACTCAGAAGTCTTTTTTGCAATGGTTTCCCAGATAATGTACTGAATCAGATTTTTACCCAAGGGGGAGAGGCGTTACAAACTCAGCTGATCCATCCTAAAAAAGAAGTCCATTCAATTGTTTCCCTTTAAGTTAAATAAGGGAATTAGGATGGGCTAATCGTCTTGGACATTTTCCCTTCATGAAAAGACCGGAGGAGCTAACTCAACTGCAACAATAATGTTATTATTCTGATGTGTGCGTGTTGGTATCCTCGTAAGGGTGAGCTCATCCTTTGTCTCTCTGAATTCAGGGTATCAGATCGCTTACCGTCTGGCATCCAGCAGCCCCAACAAGTTCACCACGGTGGAAGTGGGATCGACAGTCCAACAGTTTGCAGCTACAGATCTCATCCCTGAATCCGCATATATTTTCCGAGCTTCGGCCAAAACCCGTCAGGGTTGGGGTGAGCCCTTGGAAGCAACTGTGATCACGACAGAAAAGAGAGGTAAGAACTGCAGTTAGGAATAAAACTTAAAGCTTATCCAAAAGAGATCCAGCCTAGAAGTAAGGAGTCGTTTCCTGACAGTGAGAACAATTAATCAGTGGCTAGTATATCTTCACTCATCCACGTACACCAATGCACATCCACATGCAATTTACACGTCAGCTGCTTTCCCATGGACATGTTCAACCTACTCTCCATTGAGTAGTAAAATCTGAAATCAAGAGGGGTTAATTTTTTTGTGAATGTAAAAAAATTGCCTTCTAGAAAACACCTACTACCCATTCCTCTCTCTGCCATCCTTGATGTCATTTCAAGCTCCCTCACCCAGCCCTAGGAAGCTCCAAGGCTGCTTCTTGGATGCTTATTATTGAACGCTGAAGATTTCCGATGCTCGTGTCGTAAATTGTTCACTTACAACATACAAGGAGCAGATGGAGCCCATGCCCGTTCACAAATAACGCTGACAGCTTGGCCAAAACAAGTATAACGCTGTAAATCATAATTTAAGTTGGATCCGTTTCCTCCCAGCCTCTGCGACTCTATCTGCCCAACCCTGCCAATCATTAATGGACATCAACGGAAAGCCCTTCCTTTGGCAACCGTATGGAAGGAGGTTGGCATTGTAGTCTTCCAGAATGTTTTGTTGACTTCCCAATCTATCCCCAAATCTTGGAATGATCTCATGGTCACCATTCAACTGTTCACAAAGTTCTAGCCTCCTTACCTTCCAAGTTCATCTCAAATCTGTCTGATACCACCAATTTGGGATGCAAAACCAGACAAGATTCCTGCACTTTATGGGGTCTGTAGAAAACTTCGTATTATACCTGCTACCACAACTCACTTAACAACTGCCTTGCTTAGCAACAGAAATTTCGGGCCATAAGGCGAGGACTCCCTGCATTTGTCAACCTCTTCCAAGGTGGATTTCAACTCCCAGAATTCTTCCAGCCAACACGCAAAGAAAACGCCCAGATCAGAAAATAAAGCTGAAGTGAAAAATCCCCAAAGATTGTAATTTAGACTCCTGGCCTACCTCGCTCGGGAGAGAGGGCGCTCCAAACCAACTTCCTCTTAAAACAAATCTTCTTTATAATTGCATCACCCATTTGGAATGAAGAAGGAACCTAACATGTCAGCGGAAGATTTGAGAAAGGCCGGGCTGAGAAGAAATACTTTGATCCTAACCCACCTCAAGGAAGAGCTGGCCAGTTTAATTGAGACCCGAAGTAAACAGAACCGTTCTTTATTATACGATTGGCTGAAGCAGTCCAACAATTTGAGTGAAAATGGCAGCCAGTCTGCTCAAATCCGTCCTTCCAAGTCATGCTCAAGGACACCCTTCCATATATTAGCAATTCAATCAGAAGGGCCCCAAAGCATGAATGTTTATTGCCAAGAACGTCAAGAATCAGGAAGGCGAGGACCACGAGTTGAAAAGTCATCCATCCACCTGCCATCCGGGAAAACAATTTCCAATCAGACAGTGAATGATGGAACAATGACGAGCAGGATAATCGGTCTGCACTGTATCTTGGTGGGTGAATCAGTTGCTCTCGGAATCATTTAAACGCTGTGGAGGACCTGGGGGCAGTTAGGGAGCTGGGTGGCATCAAGGGAAACCTTTGAAATCCTTAGGAGGAAAGAGATTTCATGCCAGGCACAAGGAAGCAGAACAACTCCATGAGTAGGTCCAGGCCGTTTCTTTATTGTTGCACTAATAAAGGAGAATATCTGTAGCTCAGGGTTGACATGAGGAGTCCTTGGTGGTCTCTGAGCTTGCTTGTTTTCTTGCAGAGGTTTCATTACCCAAACTAGGTAACATCATCAGAGATAGAAGGGAGTGGGGTTTGCGAGGAGGAGGAGGAGGAGGAGGAGGAGGAGGAGGAGGAGGAGGAAGAAGAAGAAGAAGAAGAAGAAGAAGAAGAAGAAGAAGAAGAAGAAGAAGAAGAAGAAGAAGAAGAAGAAGAAGAAGAAGAAGAAGAAGAAGAAAAGAAGAAGAAGAAGAAGAAGAAGAAGAAAAGAAGAAGAAGAAGAAGAGGAGGAGGAGGATGAGGAGGAGGAGGAGGAGGAGGAGGAGGGGGGAAAGCTAGCACTGATGATGTTACCTAGTTTGGATAATGAAACGTCTGCAAGAAAACAAGCAAGCTCAAAGAGAGCACAAAGGACCCCTCTTTATTGTTGATTGTGTATTTATAAGAATCTCGCCAGACTAACTACATTCACTTGGGAACAGGCAGATAAAGGCTTCACTAGTCTGGCCTCTGCCGCTTCCTCCCACAAAGTGACTCCAAGCTACACCCACTCTTTACTCCCCCTTCTACTCTAGCTAGTGATTCCAGCACATTAAATCTTTTGGTCCAGGAGAGAACCAACCCATGATACAATGTGCTTCCCACTCTAGGTTCCCACGTTACATTCTCCCCAGCCCTGGCCAAATCCTTCAAGTCTTCAAGTGGAACAAACCTGGACACCTTAGTCCTGACCCCCAACATCATCTCATACAACTCAGGCTGTTGACATCGAGAGGATGCTTGTCGATGCACGGTTGATCATCCTGCTGGCACCGTCAAACCACCGAGTGCCTAAAACACACCTTGTCTTATGGCGAATGTTTTCAGAAGGGCAGAGGGACGGAAGAGAGAAACGCCAAAACACAAGCTGTTCTTTGTAGAAAACTGTCGGAGGTTCGGGCAGCCAGGAGTAGATATTTACCGAAACAGGTGCTGATGGAATTGAATCAAATTAGATTCTCAATTTGATTCAAATTAATTCAAAGACAAGTCACTGTGGCATCACTAATCAATGCCTGCTTTATTACATGCCACACATTTTAATCAGAATCAATAGTGTCCATGATAAACAATTAAATAAGTATTCCTCACCATGTTGATTTTCTCTGACTGAAATTGATGGGTGCGGAGAGATGGGTGCCAAGTTCTCTGCTGATACATTACTGAGGGCCTCCTTTCTCCTCTGCATTAAGCAACGTCTGGCACCGGAGATTCCTTTGAATAAATCAGCCAGGGTGCCATCAACCATCATAAGGATGTAAGAAAAAAAAACACCTTAGAAATGTGGGCTAATCTCCCTGCTCCTTCCTTCATAGATTCAAAGGAAAAGGCATGCACCCCGCACTTTGTCCTGAGCAATTAAGCAAAAGAAAAGAACAGAATTATAATCAGGACCAACAAACGTAACACTAGGCCGTGTTATTTTTTTTTCTTCTCATCTAACATTCATGAACTATGGGGCCTTGGGTGCTCTCTGAACTTGATTGTTTTCTTGGCAGATATTTTATTACCCAACTAGGTAACGTCATCAGTGCTGGAAGGGAGAGAGTGGAGGAGGATTCCTTTGTATGTTTGCAGCTCAGAATTGAACTGTGGGGTCCTTGGTGCTCTCTGAGCTTGGTGGTTTTCTTGCAGATGTTTCATGACCCAACTAGGTGACATCATCAGCGCTAGAAGGGAGGAGGAGGAGGAGGAGGAGGAGGAGGATTGAAGGTCCTTGGTGCTCTCTGAGCTTGGTGGTTTTCTTGCAAATGTTTCATGACCCAACTAGGTGACATCATCAGCGCTAGAAGGGAGGAGGAGGAGGAGGAGGAGGAGGAGGAGGACTGTGGGGTCCTTGGTGCTCTCTGAGCTTGGTGGTTTTCTTGCAGATGTTTCATGACCCAACTAGGTGACATCATCAGTGCTTGAAGGGTGTTTTGTTTAGGCAGAATAAAATCAGGAGACTGCACTCAAGTGAGCAGCACTTCAGTGCCAATCAGGACCAACCAGGACTGCTTCTGAGTCCCAAAAAGTTCTTTTCCAAAAGGCAACTGGACTTTCTTGGGGTGTTTTTTTTCCTTGAAAACATTCCGCTTCTCATCCGAACTGAAAAAGCTTCATGGATGACCAGCGAAACATTTTCAAGAAAACAAAACCACTAAGAAAGTCCAGTTGCCTTTTGGAAAAGGACCTTTGGACCTTGGATGGTTGAGACTCTCCATAGACGGTGGCTTCTGAAGTTCTCCCATTCATGATTCCAAATTTCCGTTAGTCTCGATGTCTTAGAAGGATCATAACTGCTCCGTGTTTTGTTTTTCAGAACGGCCAGCCCCTCCCAAGGAATTAAAAGTCCCTCAGTCTGAAGTCACATCCCGGAGTCTCCACCTGCACTGGGTCCCTGGAAGTGACGGCTCTTCTCCGCTACGTTACTTTACCATTCAATTGAAAGAGCTGCCAAACGGAGACTGGAAAACCTACACTTCGTCTGTCAATCACAGAGCTACCTCCTGTTTGATTGACAGGTAAGTCTCGTGTAAATACTTCCATCAGGAGATGACAGAAAATGCAAAACGTATCTTCTCATCTCAACGCAGCAAAAAGAGATCCCTTTTTTTTCTTTTTTTATAACAAGTTTTATTGGTTTTTTTTTTGTTTTACAACCAAGTGCTTGGAACTCATCGTGGAGATAGGGCACTCCATACAACAAAGTAAAAAAATATAATCATACATAAACAATTTGAATTACTTCTTTAAAAGTTCCCTCTCTAAACAAAGAAAGAAAAAACAAATAGGGAAAAAAAGAACACAATATCAATAATATTTCCACCCGTTTTCAGGGTTAAATAACTCACAATTAACATATTCCAATTTGGCCTTATATAAACATGTAGTATACACTTCGGGTACCCATATAGTATAGATTGTTTTTAAGATATACATATTATTCCAATTATTCAATTTATACTTCTCTGTTAAATTCTATCTCTAAAAAAAGAGATCCCTTTGACAGGTGGTCTTTGACGTACGGCTTTTTTTTTTTTGGGTAGTAAAATTCAAGATCAGAAAGTTGTGACCAAACAAATCTCCAGGCTGGGCTGAAGGCCCAAATCCCCCTGTTAACCCATCACCCATCAACAGCCGAGATCCACCAGGTTTAGCTTTTTTTTTCCATTGTTACGAAGGTGATTTCATAATTTGTTCCCCAGGTATACTTTCAATAAATTAATAAAGGATGAAAAGGAAGGAACGACGGACAGCAACCACAAAAAGAAATCAGGTGATTAAACCGCTTCCCCAACGGAGAGGAGCAAGCTCAGAATAATTAATATCAGGTTGATGCTATTTATCCGCAGAGTGGCTCCCACATTGAACAGGAAGTAATGAAAAGGCTAGAAAGAGACTGCTACTAATTAATATTGCTGGAATTAGTTTTCAAACGAACTTGTGGAAGCACTCTTTAACGCAAAAGAGCTGGTTACACAACAGCAAGCTGTAAAAGCATCACGCTGAAACCCCTCCCACCCCCAATAATGAAAAAATGGCTGTAGCGCAGCAATACAGCAACGATTCGCCTCTTGAAGATGTCTTCTTAATAGAAATATATTTTGTTCTTCGCTGTATAGAGATAGTCCTTGACTTACGAGAGTTCGATTAGTGACTGTTCAACGTTACAACACCACTGAAAAAAAGTGACTTTTAGGGCTGTTTTTCACACCTACGACCGTTGCGGCCTCCCCGTGGGTCACGCGATCCAAATACAGGTGCTTGGCAACTGATTCATGTTTATGACGGTCACAGCATCCCGGGATCACGTCATCCCCTTTTGCGACCTTCTGACAAACAAAGTCAACGGGGGAAAACAGATTTACTTCACAACTGTGTTTATCAGCTTAACAACTTCAATTATTCACTCAACAAATGTGGCAAGAAAGGTCGTAAAAGGGGGCAAAACTCAACTGCCTTACTTAGTAACTAATATTTTGGGCTCACTTGTGTCGAGGGCTACATGTATTCCTCCCTTCCTTCACCCAGGTTTGCCAGAAGTGATGTTGGACCGAGAACTAAGTCACAGTCTCCGTTTTGCTCTCTGGCAAATCTCAGAAAGAACGCCCCATGTTAACCGCAGACAAGTTAATTTCCATTTGTTAATTAGCAAGACTCTCGGTTTATTTTTTTCCTCAGCCTCTGTCCAGCTATGCAGGAACAAAGCCAACCATTGCAAATCCTTCAGCCCTTTTTTTTGGCAGCAAGTTCCTGACATTCATTCCCCTGCCTGTTCTGAGTTTCTGCGTTTCTGTGTTTAAATCTTATTTTCAGATTAAAGGAGGGCGTGTTTATCCATCTTCCCATAGTGAAGAAGGAAGAGATTGCATTGCCTGTTTAAACAGTATTATCCAGCCTTGGTTAGATTGGGCTGGCATTAAGATTCTTGCCACCGTCACCTCTCAAGCTGCACTCTGCTTGCGAAAGAGACTTCCCAGTTAATCTACTTCCCAATGTGCCGATGGAAATCCAGGTGTTTTAAAGCTGCCGGTGACTTGCTGTTGAAAAAAGCTGAGCAATGGAAGGGAACTTTGGGGCATCACATTAGAAGTGTTGAGTTTTTAAAAAGAAATCGCGATGGTAGAGTTGCTACTCTACAGATGGGCTGTAGGGATGGGCCCCAAACAGTCTTCTTTCAGTCCAGCTCATTTCCACATTTCTTTTGTGATGACCGGATAAGGTGGACCTCCCTTGGAATTATCACACAGTTGTTTGGTTGCTTCCGGCCTTTTGTGACCCAGAGGACTAGAAGATTTCCAAGGACTCTTTCAGCACCATGATTCTATGAAAGTCTCTCTCGCTTCCATCCTTCTGTCTCATTGATGCAAAGTTCCCTCAAACACACTCCTGGTTCTGCCAACCTCCAGCAGATGTTAATTGGAGATGCCGGTGACTAAATCTCCATGGCTGACCCAGTCCTTCTCCAAGATCATGGAGGTTCTCGAATTCTCCGATCCAAGAGTCTTTTCTGATTGAAAGATTCAACCTAGAATTAAGGAGAAACTTCCTGACAGTGAGGACAATTAACCAGTGGAACAGAAGTTGCCTCCAGAAATCGTGGGCGCTCCATCCCTGGAGATTTTTAAGAAGAGGCTAGAAAGTCACTTGTCGGAGATGGTATAGGTCCTCCTGCTTGAGCAGGGGACTGGACTAGAAGACCTCCAAGGTCCCTTCCAGCTCTATTCTATTCTAAATTCTAAATTGAATGTGATAGCCTGGACTCCCTGGGTCCAGCCCCCTAGAAACACCCCTGTCTTCAAGCAGCTGTACCTGCCTTTCCCCACAGCTACCTATGCATCTCTTGTTACAGTTTGTATTGATCTTTATATACCTAAGAACTGTCTCTTCAACCTTGAGCTTGCAATGTGTGCTATGTGTGGGGTTGAACTCCCAAAAGTAATTGTGTCTGATTGGGAATTTTTTTTTTTTTTTTTTTAGAGATTCTGCTGAAAGATTCCATTAGCTCTAAATCACGCCAACCTGAATGTCTTTAAGATCTTGTCTAAAGAGACTTCAATTTCATTATTTAAAGCCCTGAGCATTGCCTACTCAATCAAGGATGTTTGTTTGTTTGACATTAGAATTTCTCATCTTTAAGCACTCAGAGCTCTTTCCTACATGTAAACAGCTATTCCAACCCCTCTGGGCAATTCTCCCATCTCCTCCATGCAGTGCAACAGAATTAAATGTAGTGGTTGATTAATCGATTAGTCTTACAATCGTATAAAAAAAAATAAAGGCAAAAATATAGGATCTAATTCCAGGGTAAAATAGATAAAAGCAATAAAATACAGCAATAAAATACAGAAGCACAAAGAATCAGCATGTAAGCCACTTTTGTCTCCTTTTTTTTAAATATCTGGGGACTTTAATGGTGACATCCCAACCCTCCTGGTTGACTGGGAAAGTTTTGGATTATGGGGTTGAAGAGCATGAATCCTTCAGTTGTTCAGAGGGAGGGAGGTTGCCCAAGATTCCTCCAGTGTCGAAAAAAAATACACTGGTTTGAAATTTGTCTACTTTCACCACTGCCTTACTATTGTATCAGCTCCAATAGGTTTGGGGGGGTGAGCATTTGGACATGTACGTCGGTAGGCTGACTATTCAGAAGCGTGTGAACATCCAAAAGGGATAGCTTAGGTGATTTTCCTCCCTCAGGTTCTCTCCTTAACCCATTTGGGACCGCTTCATGATCTGTAGCCCTTTGGGCCTCTGTCTGTTTGGAGAAGGGATGACCTAAGGATGTCCTCCTTGTAACTCAGTCCTTCTCTCTATGGCCAACCTCTGTGATGTCTCCAAAGATCTGGAGATCTGGCTTCCTCTTGTGTATTGGCCTCAGTTTTGTTTCCATTTTCTTACATTTTCCGCGGATATGGTAGTTCTTTTATCAGGAAGTAGAGGAAGCGTGGTAGAAACGTCTCCCAAGGACTCCTTGTTGTTCATTCTCATGTTTATATTCCACCTTCAAATAGGAGTGAACCAGCAGATGGTTTCTCAAGATAAGTACCATTTTCTTGGCAGGTGGGAGTGACCAGCTCTATTCGAGATTTAGCAACTTTATGTGTTATTGCTAATAACCCCCTCAGATCATCTACCTTTTTATAATACCCACTTATTCGTTATCTGTCCAAGTACTGAAAGAGTTTATCTCTAAGGGTTCTTCAGAAAACCGACTCCCCCTGGGAGGTGCCAATTGCTCAGGCTGCCTCTTCTCAAGGACAGCGGTGATGGAACGTCCTTGCCCTTACCTGCTTTCACGTTGCTACTATTCAACCTCAAAGCAAAAACACTCTTGTTGCCAAGATGAATGAGCTAACTCCTTCTGTGTGAAGCACAGCCATGGGAAGATCTCACACTTGGTCAATAAATGCGTCCTTTTGAACAACACACTAACTGCTAGTAGGATGTTAGAATGATTTGTTTAGAGGTCCTCTTAGATCAGGGGTAGGCAACCTTGGCTCTTTTATGACTCGTGGACTTCAACTCCCAGAATTCCTCAGCCAGCATGGGGGAACTATGGCCCCCTCATGACTGGTGGACTTCAACTCCCAGAATTCCTCAGCCAGCATGGGGGAACTATGGCCCCCTCATGACTCGTGGACTTCAACTCCCAGAATTCCTCAGCCAGCGTGGGGGAACTATGGCCCCCTCATGACTCGTGGACTTCAACTCCCAGAATTCCTCAGCCAGCGTGGGGGAACTATGGCCCCCTCATGACTTGTGGACTTCAACTCCCAGAATTCCTCAGTCAGCGTGGGGGAACTATGGCCCCCTCATGACTTGTGGACTTCAACTCCCAGAATTCCTGAGCCAGCGTGGCTCAGCTTGGAAACCTCTCCCTTTCCCCTCAGCATGGCTGGCTCAGGAATTCTGGGAGTTGAAGTCCACGAGTCATAAAAGAGCCAAGGTTGCCTACCCCTGTCCTAGACTGAGAAGCTCTGAAGGGTAGGAACATTCCAACCACCGTTTCCACAAGTGGCTTCCAAACATACTGTTGTGAAGCACAGAGTCCCCACTGTTGCAATTGCCTCATATCAAGCCAAGCGGAGACAATATGCAGCATTTTTCCAACATTTTTCCAACATTTTCCAGCATTTCCCCAAGCAAAATCCTCTGCTGCTGCTGCTCGGGCCCAGCCTCTTACCTCCCCATGTTTTAATCTTCTGTCCTCAGTACTTCTCTCTGGATTGCTGGGTCTGCGCATTGGCTGACTTTCTCACTGATTATAATTAGCTCAGCCTATTGTGAGCAACTCTGAACTCCTGGAGACCTTGTTAGTCACACGAAAGGAAAACTCCTGCTGGTTACGCTGGAAGCTCAGATCAATTCACCTCAGCTGGAAGTCCATCTTTGAATATCTTAACGTCACTGAGAGTGCAGGAATCCTGCAGGGAATCCCCTGTCTCTGTCAGAGTTAAATAAGCTGAATAACTGCTTCTCGGAGTTGCAGCCGTGATGAGAGAGCATTGCCTAGTAGATTAACCAAGGTGGATCTCATTCCATTTATCCCTCTGTCATTCAACCTGCTCTTGCATAAATCCACTGATATCTCCCGCGTAGGTAACCAGCAGTAGATAATCTTTGATCACTGCAAAAGGTGTCACTCAGATTCACCAAGAAAAGTATTCAAGGAGACTGGAACCCTCTACAATACATCCATGTATGATTAATTTGAGTTTGTGATTATTGCTTTCACACACACACCCCCGAACCGTATAATGCTGGGCTACAGTAGAATATTAATGAGTGGCCTTACAGTAATACATTTGGTAAGTTTTATTTTTAAGGTGGGGGGGAAAAAACGGTCTTGTAAACCCTGTTCTTATCTCAAACAAGCTCTCAGCAATAACCTCGGGTACTTCAGCGTTTGAAGCAAAAAAAAAGATTATAATATTAGCATGGTAATAATAAATTATCGCTCTTTAATTAGCTGTTCACAATGCCCTCTTATAAACTAATTCTTTCGCCCACTAATAGATTTAGAGAGAGCGTAGCTAAGTGAACTTAAATCCAAAAGAGGCCGTACAAAAAAAAACTGGGGTCTTTCAGGTCTTCGGGTCTACAATTTCCACGAATTCCAACTGAGATGGCATCATTAGCGCTTTGGGGAGTTGTAACCCAGAACATTTAGATGGTGCCATGCTGCCTTCCCCATAGATTATGAGAACCATAGCAAAATGAGGCAAATGTTGATATTTTTTTTAAAAAAAAATTGTCCTCCTGTCCAGGTTGAACCCTTTTACCTCTTACAAGCTGCGCCTGAAAGCCACGAACGATGTCGGAGACAGCAATTTCGGTGCCGAGACGGAGGCAGTCACTACACTGCAAGATGGTGAGGACCACAACAACCAACCAGCTTCTTCCTTGGGGTGCCTCTTTCACCGTCATTCAGGACGGGGCTTTTTCAAAAGGCAACTGGACTTTCTTTGGTTTGCCTAGAGACGTTTCGCTTCTCATCCAAGAAGGTTCTCCAGTTCTGATTCAATGGCGGAGAATGGAAGGATTTCTATTTCTTGCAGTCGTCTGGTTGTTGGCGCTCTCTCTGAGAATCATTGAGGCCACTTGGAGGCTTTTCGGTGCCCTCAGGGTCACCTGAATATTGCAGATGGGTGTGGAATCTTCTTGGAACTGTAAACAGGAGAGAGG